>CAJHNH020006268.1:0-164773 GCA_905116865.2 Candidula unifasciata | reverse complement strand
GGAAATAAAAGTGAGGAGAATGATAATGTAGCTCACCTGTGTGTTGAGCAAACCTCGTGTGATTTTTGGCAGCAGACAGGATGTGCTGGTCTGTGGAGGTCTTCTCTGGGGGTGAGGCTGCTGAAACAGCTGTACAACACCTTGTGATGTCAGGTGACTATGCTGGTCCACCAGGTGTAGGTGGACATTTTTGGCTTTCACTGCTGCCACACCATTCAGCTGGAACATGGGAACATGAAACAAACATAAAACACACCATTCAGCTGGAACATGGGAACATGAAATAAACATAAAAAACACCATTCAGCTGAAACATGGAAACATGAAATAAACATGAAACACACCATTCAGCTGAAACATGGAAACATGAAATAAACATGAAACACACCATTCAGCTGAAACATGGAAACATGAAATAAACATGAAACACACCATTCAGCTGAAACATGGAAACATGAAATAAACATGAAACACATGCTTTGTTTAGTGATAGACAGTCCTCCACTGTCCATCAAAGATGTGATAACCACAGAATAAACATGAAACACATGCTTTGTTTAGTGACAGACAGTCCTCCACTGTCCATCAAAGATGTGATAACCACAGAAGAAACATGAAACACATGCTTTGTTTAGTGACAGACAGTCCTCCACTGTCCATCAAAGATGTGATAACCACAGAATAAACATGAAACACATGCTTTGTTTAGTGACAGACAGTCCTCCACTGTCCATCAAAGATGTGATAACCACAGAAGCAACATGAAACACATGCTTTGTTTAGTGACAGACAGTCCTCCACTGTCCATCAAAGATGTGATAACCACAGAATAAACATGAAACATATGCTTTGTTTAGTGACAGACAGTCCTCCACTGTCCATCAAAGATGTGATAACCACAGAAGCAACATGAAACACATGCTTTGTTTAGTGACAGACAGTCCTCCACTGTCCATCAAAGATGTGATAACCACAGAAGCAACATGAAACACATGCTTTGTTTAGTGACAGACAGTCCTCCACTGTCCATCAAAGATGTGATAACCACAGAAGAAACATGAAACACATGCTTTGTTTAGTGACAGACAGTCCTCCACTGTCCATCAAAGATGTGATAACCCACAGAAGCAACATGAAAACACATGCTTTGTTTAGTAAACAGACAGTCCTCCACTGTCCATCAAAGATGTGATAACCACAGAAGCAACATGAAACACATGCTTTGTTTAGTGACAGACAGTCCTCCACTGTCCATCAAAGATGTGATACCCACAGAAGCAACATGAAACACATGCTTTGTTTAGTGACAGACAGTCCTCCACTGTCCATCAAAGATGTGATAACCACAGAAGCAACATGAAACACATGCTTTGTTTAGTAACAGACAGTCCTCCACTGTCCATCAAAGATGTGATAACCACAGAAGCAACATGAAACACATGCTTTGTTTAGTGACAGACAGTCCTCCACTGTCCATCAAAGATGTGATAACCACAGAAGCAACATGAAACAAATATTAAGAAACATGTAACAAACATAAACTAAACTTGAAATGCTGGATGAAATGAAATATATGAAAGTCTATGATGAATGTCAGAGGCCTGTGTGGCCATGGACATACATATTGTAGGTTATGATAGTGACTGAAGGACTGAATAACCGAGTAAGTGACTGCCCATTTACAGCACATGGAGACGGCCGCTGGAAAGTGTGACAAATAGAGACTCAATTAGTCACGAGAGACCCACTGACGAGCATTGACCAGCTGGCAAGACAAAAAGTAGAGGTGAAGGTTTTGGAGGGCAGATGGTTTGGAGATGACAGACTGTATTCTGACAGCTAGAGTTTTGTAGTTGGCTTGTTTAGAAACACTTCCGGTTAAAATGGACGCTAGACAGTGGCGCTGTTCGGAGCAGAGGCAAATTTTTTGCTTCTGCCGGACGGTGGCCGATGCATTTTTGCTCCATTTGTAGACTGGATATAGTTTCGTCGCCCAGCTTCTGAGTTGAATGCATGGCGTGACCCTGTGAGCTGCGGATTGCATTTGGAATGTTTTTTCCACTGTGACCAACGTGGTGTGAATTGTAGATTCAGAAAATGGCGCGATGCCTGTCGTGCAATGCTGGCGGGGCCCGTATTAAAATTGATCGCGTGGGCAACTGCTGATCTGTTGGCGACAAGTTCTGCTATCATCAATTATGAACTGCATTTCTAATGTTGGACTGTTTGTGTTAGCACTTCGGATGGCTACCATATGCTTTAATGCGAGTGTATGCTAGATATGCTGAGACAGCAGTCTGTCCATCTTTCCACAAGGGACTGTGATAAAACATTTTGGGTGTTTTTCGCTGGCACAGGAGCGGAGCAAAGATAGGGCGACTCGTTTGCTATGAAGCTGAAACTAAGACTACCAGACTACCAGTGTCTTGAGATTTCTTGAAGCCACCATGAATCATTACCTCCATCCTGAACTCTGTAAACAGAAAGACATGATTCTGACACTAAAGCTGCCCTGGTGAAACAGGCAGTTGCATTTTATTGTTGTTGAATTGGTACTTCAATTAAAAAGGATTCACTTATTTGCTTCACTTATGTAATTTTTACTGTAGTATGCAAAATATACCAGGCAATAAATTGTGTCATCTATTGTTTTTGCCTTCTTTGTTCAAATTTATGACAGGGAAACATTGCTTCATATGAGCCATCACCTTTAAGGCAGTATTTAACTTTATGGCAGTGAAGAAATGATAATCAAAGCTACAATAGATACTGTGGCCCTACAGCATTGTGTTCTTGCCTACCAACTCTGTGGCTAGGGGATTCAAGCTCCCAAGTAAGGACTAGGGAGGTCAACGTACTTGGTTTAATACTGGTCCCCCAACACCCAGCAGGTACTATGTCTGTGGCTAGGGGATTCAAGCTCCCAAGTAAGAACTAGAGAGGTCAACGTACTTGGTTTAATACTGGCCCCCCAACACCCAGCAGGTACCAACTCTGTGGCTAGGGGATTCAAGCTCCCAATAAGAACTAGGGAGGTCAACGTACTTGGTTTAATACTGCCCCCCCCCCCCCCAACACCCAGCAGGTACCATGTCTGTGGCTAGGGGATTCAAGCTCCCAAGTAAGAACTAGGGAGGTCAACGTACTTGGTTTAATACTGGCCCCCCCCCCCCCCCCCCAACACCCAGCAGGTACCAAGTCTGTGGCTAGGGGATTCAAGCTCCCAAGTAAGAACTAGGGAGGTCAACGTACTTGGTTTAATACTGCCCCCCCCCCAACACCCAGCAGGTACTATGTCTGTGGCTAGGGGATTCAAGCTCCCAAGTAAGAACTAGGGAGGTCAACGTACTTGGTTTAATACTGCCCCCGGCCCCCAACACCCAGCAGGTACCAAGTCTGTGGCTAGGGGATTCAAGCTCCCAAGTAAGAACTAGGGAGGTCAACGTACTTGGTTTAATACTGGCCCCCCCCCCCCCCCCCCAAACACCCAGCAGGTACTATGTCTGTGGCTAGGGGATTCAAGCTCCCAAGTAAGAACTAGGGAGGTCAACGTACTTGGTTTAATACTGCCCCCCCCCCCCCCAACACCCAGCAGGTACTATGTCTGTGGCTAGGGGATTCAAGCTCCCAAGTAAGAAACTAGGGAGGTCAACGTACTTGGTTTAATACTGCCCCCCCCCCCAACACCCAGCAGGTACTATGTCTGTGGCTAGGGGATTCAAGCTCCCAAGTAAGAACTAGGGAGGTCAACGTACTTGGTTTAATACTGCCCCCCCCCCCCCAACACCCAGCAGGTACTATGTCTGTGGCTAGGGGATTCAAGCTCCCAAGTAAGAACTAGGGAGGTCAACGTACTTGGTTTAATACTGCCCCCCCCCCCCCCAACACCCAGCAGGTACTATGTCTGTGGCTAGGGGATTCAAGCTCCCAAGTAAGAACTAGGGAGGTCAACGTACTTGGTTTAATACTGGCCCCCCAACACCCAGCAGGTACTATGTCTGTGGCTAGGGGATTCAAGCTCCCAAGTAAGAACTAGGGAGGTCAACGTACTTGGTTTAATACTGGCCCCCCAACACCCAGCAGGTACCATGTCTGTGGCTAGGGGATTCAAGCTCCCAAGTAAGAACTAGGGAGGTCAACGTACTTGGTTTAATACTGGCCCCCCAACACCCAGCAGGTACCAAGTCTGTGGCTAGGGGATTCAAGCTCCCAAGTAAGAACTAGGGAGGTCAACGTACTTGGTTTAATACTGCCCCCCCCCCCCCCCCAACACCCAGCAGGTACCAAGTCTGTGGCTAGGGGATTCAAGCTCCCAAGTAAGAACTAGGGAGGTCAACGTACTTGGTTTAATACTGGCCCCCCCCCCCCAACACCCAGCAGGTACTATGTCTGTGGCTAGGGGATTCAAGCTCCCAAGTAAGAACTAGGGAGGTCAACGTACTTGGTTTAATACTGGCCCCCCAACACCCAGCAGGTACTATGTCTGTGGCTAGGGGATTCAAGCTCCCAAGTAAGAACTAGGGAGGTCAACGTACTTGGTTTAATACTGGCCCCCCAACACCCAGCAGGTACTATGTCTGTGGCTAGGGGATTCAAGCTCCCAAGTAAGAACTAGGGAGGTCAACGTACTTGGTTTAATACTGGCCCCCCAACACCCAGCAGGTACTATGTCTGTGGCTAGGGGATTCAAGCTCCCAAGTAAGAACTAGGGAGGTCAACGTACTTGGTTTAATACTGGCCCCCCAACACCCAGCAGGTACTATGTCTGTGGCTAGGGGATTCAAGCTCCCAAGTAAGAACTAGGGAGGTCAACGTACTTGGTTTAATACTGGCCCCCCCAACACCCAGCAGGTACTATGTCTGGAAAGGGGATTCTCATTTGGAAAAACAAAAACAAAAACAAAAACAACGAAGAAGTAGACCGCATTATTTTCATCACCAAATTAGTCGCACCCATTTGACCCAGTTCACTTCAACCTGTTCTCAGTCAGTATGTAACCCCTACATAATAAGAACCAGCAAACCAGATCAACAAGGAAATCAAGAAGACAAACAAAGCATATGTTTCCAACTAGTAATGAATACAGCTAGTCGTTAAAAACAAAAGTTAATAACAAAAGTTAGTCACATGTCTTTTACACAATATTGCAGAACCAACTCCAGCATTTTTTTTGGCTATTGCTGTTTTTTCCAAGGCAAATGTACATTCAATAGTTTGCCACTGCTTTCTAAATGGTCGGCTCTCAGTACCACTGTCGAAACCAATGCAAGGTGGTCTGCTCAACGGAGTGTGACAGCTAATACTACTGTCTGCTAAATATAATCAGAAGGAAACATTCTGACAATATACAAATTTAAAAAAAAAAAAAGGTAATAAACATGACAAACAAGTAGAATAAGACTATTCACGAGTAATTAAAAATAAGAAACAAGTTGAATTACTCTTGAGAGTATGAAAAATAACCACAACTTTTAGATCAGTAAGCAAAGAAAAACAACAAAACAAAAACAATGAAGGCAAAGATAGGAACAGTAACAAATGACACGGTAGTAACAACACAAAGATGAGGAAGAAACAAAAGAAAATCTGACCTTGTAACCAAATGTAAGATCAATCCAATGATGCAGGTTGGCAGAAACATGGTCACTCTCCAGTGCTGCCAGGTGTCGAACCACAAAATCCACAGTATTTTTACTCCAGGTAGGAATCTCCAGATCTGGGAGATCTTCATGAATAGAGTCAAAAATACTAGGGTCTGTGAAGAATTCTGGGATACACTCGTCTGGAGTCCAGTCTTGCAGACGTTGCATGCTGACGGGGTATTCATGTGGCACCCAGTTTGAGCGCACATGAGCACAAAGTATATGTTTTGGAGTCCGTCTAGCTTTGTACACATAATAGGTGATGTCGGAGAGAATATCTGAAACATGGTGTGGTACGTGCACTCCGGAGTCAGATACTTCATGCATCCCTGAGTACATAAAGTCCAGCTGACCGTCCCCTTTGTTCAGTCGGAATTTGGACTTGGTGAGATCTCTATACCCAGAATCTGGAGCGGAAAAGTCCAAAACCCAGGGAAGAACTGGGTGGTTGTTGGGGTCTCCCATTCGCCGGCCTGCCAGGTGATTGAGAATCATCAGATACTGGAAGTTGGTGATGTGTCTGTGGACCCAGGCGTTGACGACACTATCCAGCATGGATATTTCATAATACTTGAACTGCTCCGCCTTCATGAAATTACAAGCTGCTTCGTAGAATCTCTCAATGTTGGCTGAACTTCCACAGGGCTGCACAATACAAAACATACATGTGCTTTATCTCTGTATTTAATGAATCAGATGGTTTGTTTCTTAAACACAGTAACTGTAAAACAAATATTTCTTCTTCTTTTTCCCTTGCCCTTAAAAGAGTGACTAGCATGTTACATTGTGGTTTACAGCTAGGCTGCAATATCTGCATGTAAGAAACTGGTTTGAATCAGAAAAATACCGGCCTAAACAAAACAAACAAACCTTATTTTCAAAGGGTTATAAATTGGGCACGCAGGCTCGTCTTACATTGGACCCAAAAACTTTAAGGGTCTTGAGAGAAGGAAGGTGACTGAAAGAAGTTTCTGAATTGCTCAAATAGAGGGACAGGGACCAAGAAATATTAAAGGACTTGAGAAAATGAAAGTATCTGAATGGAATTTTAAACAGTATAAAAGGGTATGGCAGCTCTCAAGGTGGCCAGAAAAACCACTTCACGGACACAAAGGCATCACCTAAAGCCTGCAATATAAACCCTGAAACACAGGAGGCTGCCGCACAAGACCGAACTACATGGCAAATGACTAATCTAAGAGTCGCAGCCACTTGTGAGCCACCTAGAAAAGGGGCAGCTGAACAGTGAAGACAGGCCAGAAAGAGGCCCTTTATCTACAGACTGTTCCCTATCCTCACTGTTCGGGATCCTTCAGGGTCAGTACTGGACTTATAAGTCACCTTCGGGCTCACAGACAATCAACTACAGTTCCATGACAGATTAAAGAAAGAGTGGTCCCCATCACATGTGAAGGATGAAAAGCCCTGATAAAACACAGGGATAATGACCAGGACACATTCAGGGACTTAGGAAAATGGAAGTATCTCAACTGAATTGTAAACAGTAGAACATGCTATGACAGCAAATAAGGACAAAAGAAGTACTGCAAGGCCAGTTCTCATCAGATTACTGTAGGTGTAACCAGGGTGTTTACAGAGAGCAGACGTGATAACATGTCAATATTTGTCCAGGAAACTCTCACAAACACACAGGACCCTGACAACTGGCCATGATTAGCTCATTCAGCTTCTTCCTGAGCCATGCTGTTGAGCACAGGAGGTTATGTTTGGTTTTCTCACATGATCACCAGAAACACTGATCAGATCACTGTCCTTGTCTTTCCAAGCCATCAAGGTATTTATCTGTGTCTTCCCCTTGCTCTCTGTTCCAAAAAATGTTGCCAATTGTCACTGGGTCTCTTAGTTTATTCCCTCTTATAACATGCAGACAAAAATGGACCTCTCTTTGTTTAACCAGGTTACAGTTTTCCTCTGTCCCATTTATTTTCCTATCAGGACAGGAGAAAAGATCAGGAATTACAAGCAACATGCCAACAAGCCAGTGCCCTTATATACAAAGTGCCATCATTAGTAAGACCTCCAAGCATAAGTATGAGCGCCAAGAAACAGATTATAAACAGCATACTCATACTAACACTGTCCTACCAGTGCCAGACTTGGACCGTATCAAAGGCTAACCTATGTAAAAATCAACACCTGTGAACTGAGATGGCTGAAGCAAGCCACCAGCTTAACCATCTGAGACAAAGTGAGAAATGATATAGCACAGACTGTGGGAGAAACATCATGCACCAAATTCACTGGAAAAAAAGAAGACCAAATGGTTAATGCATCAAAATGCAGTCACAGCTACCAAACACAGGCGTTACACATGACAAGATCTGATGTCAAAGCTAGAGGCGCCCTAGGAGCATATGGACTGATGAGATTAAAGGCCTTCTATATAAACATTGAATAACAGTAGTCTTTGCTACCCATCAAGAAATGGATTGTAAACTGTTCCTCCCAATGAAGCTGAATGGCAAATGTAGAAACTGCTGCTGCTGATGATGATGATGAGAGGATGATGATAATAGAACATTCCTGGGTACCTGCTCAGAAAGGAAAGATCGCACATCTGGAGGTCCAGTGACTGCACCTTTGTTCTGCACACTGCCAGGTGCACCATCAGACATCAGCAATGAATCAGACGTGGTCGTGTCAACTTGTGCCACGTAGACTTTTAGCGAGTTTAGTCTCGGGCTGGCTATCCTCAACCACATATTTTTGTTCATGACGATGTCTCTGACACGAATGTCCCCCATTCTCAGTCCGTGATTATGGAGGGCATGCATGGCACAAAGTAACTGATAAATAATAAACAGAGGTTTAGCATGACTGGTTTCTAGAATAGTGGGGCTGTAGGTGATCACGTCTTGCAAGGTAAAAGGATAATAGGGCTGGACAATGTAGAAACAACTCTGGGACTCAATGAGGGCATCCACAGGGACTAGACCGTGGCAGGACTGGGTGTCAGATGTGGTGTAGAAGCTGCCGGTACGGTTACTGCTGCCTGTGCTGAAGCTACTGCTGCTGCTGCTCTTGGTGTCTGTCATGTTGCTGCTGTTTGGTCGGGTGTCAGATGAGGTCAGCAAATGTCTATGCTTGTCCACGGATGGGTCTTTCTCTGTGGCGAGACTGATATAGACAAGTGGTTTTAAACGTCGCAGCAGCTCCTTGACAACATCTGTAAACTGTAAACATACAGACAGTGTTGAATGCTCACACATACAAAAATATACTTCAGTGACAGAGTTAAATCACACATAAAGATGGATTTATCCAGTTTTGGGTTCAATTCTCTAGTGACACATACCTCCAAGCCAATGGACAGAATAACAGAAGAGAAGATAGAATGTCAGTATATTAGGGTGTAGATGTATGTATGCAATTATGACAATACACAAAACAAAAACAAGCCAGTAAGATATCTCAACATCAAAGTATAGACGTGGAAAGAGTTTACATAAACTAATCAACTCGACAAATGAATCTAAATAAATAAAACTGACAGGGAATTGAGAAAAGAATTTTAGCTAAACTAAACAAATGCAGTTCATTGAACTTTTTATGTAAAATCCATTATAAACTTTGAATCAATGCTGTACTTTATTAAAATTACTATTTATAGAGAATGATGTGTGATGAGGAAAAAAACAGCTGCATATATTTACTTACAGGCAGACAATTCTCACTTCTTCCCCCAGAATGCTGATGTGTGTGTCCGTAGAGTATCTGTGCCTGAGTCCACAGATTTGTCATGTTTTCCTTCGTGATGTGAGACAGGAACTCAAACAAGCTGCCGCATGACCACTGCTTCTGCAGATGCTGACCGGGAAGTCTATAGATTACAGAAACATGTGCTTCAGAACATTCTATTTTTTATAGAGAACTTGTCACAGTTAGTAACATTGGTGGCAAGTTTAAGAACAAACACTCTCTCTTTCTCTCCATCAACAAATACATTCAATCCTTCACTATTTCTGTGCCCTATGCATGTTCAGGCTGTCAACGATGTCTGGTGGTCTACTGGCTGCTTTCTTCTGTTCAGGAACTATGTCTTATATTAATGTTATTTCTAAACCATGGTGAAGTGACAGATTTTAGTTTTCCAGATATGATAGTATTGATAAGCCAGGATAATTCAGAAGGACAAATTACAGTGATGAAAATTTAATATAAAAATATAAACAGAGAGAAAACTGATACATCCTTACTCATGATAAAGTATGTCAGACTTGGGGATGGTCTTCACTGTGACTTTCATCCATGGATGAGAGATTTTATCACAGGATCTTGACAGAAACCTCTCCACCTGGCAGGTGTCAAGGTCCTCTGTGGCTAGAACAGGAATGATGCAACCCACGTGTAAACTTTTGATCCATTCCTCATTTACCTGCCAAAGACATGGTACAAATAAATATGCAGCAATAAATACTGCTGACAAGTAGTTAGTGATTTCACATTTACCCAAGCTTTCTACACTCTTCATGTCGCTGCTGAAATACAAGTCATTCACCTGTAAAAGATATGGTACAAGTTATAATGCAGTAGTAAATACTGCCGAGAAGTGGTTAATGATTTAACATATACCTAAGTTTTTTTTTGTTACACTCTCCATGACACTGTTGACACATAAGGCATTTCAAGTGTTCTCCGTTGATGCCTGTCTGTTACATTCTTTCATTTCTCTTTTCTAGTTCTTCTTCCTGTTTCTCCATTGTCCACATATCCTTTTTCCATTGCCCTTCATAGGACAGTCGTTCTTGCCAAAGTATCACAAAGCATTATGCAAACATGTCCAAACCATCTCCATATTCTTCCACAGATAATATTTGCCAGTGATGAACATTTTGTTTTCCTCTTAATTGCTTCACCTGTGATCTTGTTTGAGCAAAATATGTGCAGAATTCTCTTTAGACATTTTTTTTTTTTAAATCCCCATAGGGCAGTGGGTCTATTCACCCCTCTTCTTCACACCCCCCCCCCCCCCCCCCTCCCCCAACAATTGGCCTCAAAACTATACAAGTATTTCACATATATACATTCACATGGATTTTATATATTAAAATTTGTTTCTGACATCTATTGATCGGGATAAGTAACACAGAATGTTTTTTTTTATCTGATGGAAGGTAGTCTCTGATTGCATTATTCCATGTATTTTCTCACCTTACTTTTATCATTGTCCATAAATTAATTAATTTCCTGAGTTGTCTCAATGTTACCTATTTGCTGTCTCAATGTTACCCATTAGCTGTCATTCATTTTGATGAATGGCGACTGGTAGGAGGTGCCTCAAGTGGTGCTCCCATTCCTTCATGAAGTTTATATTACAAGATCTAGGAAGTAAAAATGGCAGATATGATACTGACCATATCTGGAAAACACATCACAAAGTGTCTAAAAACAAGGTACCAGCACTCATCACAAAGTGTCTTAAGACAAGGTACCAGTACTCATGACAAAGTGTCTTAAGACAAGGTACCGGTACTCATGACAAAGTGTCTAAAAACAAGGTACCAGCACTCATCACAAAGTTTCTTAAAACAAGGTGCTGGTACTCACAACAAAGTGTCTAAAAACAAAGTACCAGCACTCATCACAACGTGTCTAAAAACAAGGTGCTGGTACTCACAACAAAGTGTCTAAAAACAAAGTACTAGCACTCGTCACAACATGTCTAAAAACAAGGTACCAGCACTCATCACAAAGTGTCTTAACACAAGGTGCTGGTACTCACAATAAAGTGTCTAAAAACAAGGTACCAGCACTCATCACAAAGTGTCTAAACACAAGGTGCTGGTACTCATCACAACGTGTCTAAACACAAGGTGCTGGTACTCACCACCATGTATTTATTACAGTAGCCAGTTGCCCTGAAAACAAAATCTGAAAATAATGTCTCAAACAGGTACTGTGCCCCTGTGGCCACTGCCAGGAAGAAAAGGCCCTGGTGAATAGTCAGCAAATCTTAAGGTGATAGAAATGGTAATCTATCTCATATCTTATATTAATTTAATATTTTAATAACAATTAACATAAGTAAATTATGTACACGATCATGTTTGATGTTTAATGACGACCAAAAAACTAGTTAACACACACATCACCAACTTAGATTAACACAGGGCGGTGAGCGGGTGCACCGCCTGCTACTCTACTCACAAGACAAACAGTTCGATCAGGAGACAACGGCTGCTACTCTACTCACAAGACAAACAGTACGATCAGGAGACAACGGCTGCTACTCTAAACTCTACTCACAAGACAAACAGTTCGATCAGGAGACAACGGCTGCTACTCTAAACTCTACTCACAAGACAAACAGTTCGATCAGGAGACAATGGCTGCTACTCTACTCACAAGACAAACAGTTCGATCAGAAGACAACGGCTGCTACTCTACTCACAAGACAAACAGTTCGATCAGGAGACAACGGCTGGCAGAAGTTCCATGGTAACTGCAGGTCCTTGCTCACATGACGGACATTTTCTGGGATGTTTAGCTTGTCGTACATGATAGAGCCTGTGAATATCTCAGGCAGACATGGCTGAGTGTACAGATGTATCCCGCTGGCGACAAACAAGATGTTATTGTCGATGTTGTGTGTGGTGACGAGGGAAGCGCCCAGCAGTGGCAGGGATCATGTGGGAGACAACCGCCCCGACCGACCTGATGTAAACTTTGTAGACAAGCCAGCAGACTACATAGGCTCTACTGAAACTTCTCTTCCAGAAGAGCGATTGTTGGTTTGTTCTACAATAACAATGCATCGATGAAATAATATCAGTTGAGTTGAGTTGAGTCAAGAACTGACATAACAACACTTGGGACATTCCCATGCATGCTCCGTCCTCATCTTCAGCAGCCGGCGCAGAGTTCCTATACTGATGGTACCGGTCACAATCTGGTTAAAAGTCTGTCTTCCCTTTTTCTGAGTATAGTGAGCCGGCCAGACCCTCTGGTTACACCCAGGTGCCTCATTCTCTCCAGGCCATAATAATCTTCTTTCTGTACTCATTACGTTGCTTGTTCCCAAAGGATCTTGACCACATCTGCCTTGTCATGTATCAATTTACCACCCAGTGGTGTGGATCCAGTCAATCTGTCTGCCTGTTCATTACCCACCACGCCGGCATTGCCTGGAGAAAATATCCAAAGTACGCTCACTACCCGTGACCTTTCCAGTGAAGCTTGCCACTCTACTCGAAACATCCCTGTCTTCCCCCTTTTCCACCCTGCTTTCAGAGTCAGTTACAATTACGACATGTGTATGCATCGTTCTCTAGCCACCGGAGAGCTGCAGTTACCGCCTCCACCTCCATTCTCATGCTAGATTTTGTGGTGTCATATGCTAGATTGTCTTGCACTTAAGATTTTACACTGGCTTTCACTACGAACTCCTGGGCACTTCTCTTTCGTCTCAACACTGAACCATCTGTATAGATAATCAGATCACATGGAAGTGAATTGTCGTCAATCAACTGTTGGACTTCAACCTCCGTAGCACCCGCTGGCCACTCTCTGCACACCCGGCCCAATGTTATAACCCTTCACAGGTCAGACTTTCCCGCTGGTACTCTGACCCACTCCTCTCCTCGCCCAGTTATCTCCAGCATGCATACTTGTATTATTGTGTCTTCTGCTTGAGAAGAAGAATATCAGATGACAGGGAGTTCGGAGAGTCAATATAATAATGATAACTTCACTTATGCCTGCGCCAAATCAGGCACACAAATCTAGAGAAGAACAAAAAATGGCAATTCGTGAACTATCTGAGCAAGAAAGTTATACGGGCATTGAAATTGGCAGATAGGTTGTCACTGTCATTATATTAGTATTAGAGTAAATGACATGGGCAAACTTTAGACAGTCACTGGCACAAGCCAATGCCTTAATGCCAGCTACCAATGATTTGAAACCGTCGCATGGCAATCTGAAATGTTATAGAGGGGGCCATTTAGAAAGAGGAAAGTCATGGGTGTCACTAGCTGAAGATACCTTCGAGCTGCCGGCCTGAGTCGAGCAAACAGATACACGGGAGAGGGGGGTGGGGGGTCAGAATGGGTCGACATGAACACACACACACAGGAGCAATTTCTATCAGGTCTTGATCACATCAGGAAGAGAATGTAGAGAGTGGCGTAACTGTAAGCTACAATTAGAGGTACAACTGAGATGTGAAAACGCTTGGCTAGATGATACAGTAGTGTTCACCCATGCTTCTATTAATCGCAGATGAAAGATCTAACTGGAGATTTTCATCTAGAGTAAAGAGAAAGATGGCGGCAAAACAAATGTTTGTGTATGTGTGTGTCCTTTTTTTTCTCTCTACAGCTTCAAACACAAGAACTGTGGCTCCAAAGTGGTCAGCAGAAAGTAGTTTTCAAAAGAATTATAGTGTCTGATGCTAAGTCGGTATCGCGGAAGGTTCAACATGGACAAACTGGCATGCGTGAATACCAAACACCAGCATGCCAACATTACAATGAATCATTCATTCATTCATTCAGTAGCATGTCCCTCGCGGAACCTCGCTGCCATAACAACCCTCCGGAAAACCTTCCTATCATGAGCAAGATGTCCTGCGTCTGATACACCCATCTGGAGATCATCTGCCACATCCTGCACCCATCTTCTCCTTGGCCTTCCTCTTCCTCTCTTCCCAGGCATGTACCCCTCCATTATTGAATCACTTGCATAAAATACCCAGGATAATCATGTGTGTGAGGGCAGGAAAGGCCAGATTTTCTGGGTAAAAAGGCGATAGCTATCATTCGCACTTGACAAGGGAAACATACCGAAGACCATTTATGAACGACTACTGATAGAAGACACGAGGTTAGATGAAATAACATGTATAAGATCGCCCGGTAGTATGCATGCGATGTATATTTGCACTGCCAACTACTACAGATAAACTCAAAGTGCTGTAATGATAATCATAAAAGATTCGCACTTTTTTGGGTTGATGGCAGCACCCATTTCTGCAAACCAGTCACTTTGTCTACAGTTGCTTCTTTGGCAGTCTTTTGCCTATCGCTGCCCTTTATAAAAGAACATCAACTGCAAATAATAATATGCTTTCAACCACTTGTGCTTCAAGTTCTATAATCCTGCTTAATCACACAGTGAAGAGCGTGATGAAACTGGAGAATCCTGGGGTAGTCCTGTCGCGATATAACATGCTTCTGAGGTCTATGTACCGAGGCGAAGGGCAACAATACGTGAATGTGGAACAGCTGCTCTCCAATTCACCAGCCAAGCAAAGATTCTTTTCTATATGAGCGCAAATATCAAAATACCAAATCTGACCAAATGTAGTAGCAGCCATTTTTCAAACAATATGCTACTCAACCCCCAAGGTTATAATTGGGATATTTAGCGTTAATTGATTTGTTAGAGTATATATATTTGTTATTTTATATATATCGAAACAAATATTCAAATGACCGATATGTAATTTGTATTGTTTCATATACTGCTTTGATTTAGGTTATGATAGAAACTGTATTATGGATAATTAGAGAATCTGACTAACAGTGTCATTAACATGTTGGATTTATTATTCCCTTCGTGAAATAATTGACAATTCTCCTCGATTTTATCTTTAGGGAAAACTTCTTTAAAGGTGAGATGGACATTCTTTTCCCTTCTGTATATGGATTTTCAAATGACACAGTCCTCATTTCGAACAGCGTAAAGGGAGTAGACAATTTTAGATTGTCTGTCCAAAAAACACAGTGAAGATCAAAATATGTTCGTGAATTTAAAGAAAACGAAAATAATGTCCACAGATAAAACTGGCTGTCACCCAAAAATAACAATAAATGGTAAAGAAATTGAAAATGTCACAAACTTTGAATATCTAGGCTCTATAATAAACATCAATGGAGACTGACAGAAATTAACAGAAGGATGGCCATAGCAATGCAAAGATTGAACAGCCTTAAAGGTCTTTGGTTAAGCACCAGCAAGGAGATCAAAATTAGAATTTTGAGAGCATGCATCTTTCCTGTGGTTACATACGGATGTGAGTCGTGGACTATCTCCCAGTCCTTGAGAAAGAGAATATGGACTTTTGAGCTGAAACGCTATAGAAAAATTCTCAGAATATCTTGGACAAAGAAGAGGAGAAATACTGACATCTTAAAAGATCTGAACACCAAGGAAGATTGGCTTATAAACAGCATCCTGTCTCGGAAGCTAAAATATTTTTGTCATATCAAGCGCCACAGGGGATTTGAAAAATTATAGCAGAAGGCATGGTACCAGGAAGGAGGGACAGGGGCCGACCGACACGAAGATGGGCACAGGATATAAGTGACTGCTTGAGTATAAAAGTGCATGAGGCGGGAGAGCTGGAGAGAGACCGAGTTTCTTTCAGGCAGACTGTGAGGAGAGCGACATTCTGCAAAGAACCTGCTACATGATGATATGAATTTTAGTTCTAGCAATAAATTGCTTGACCTTGCCACACAGCTCTTGGGGCTGTTTATGTGCAACAAGTTTTCAGTCGTCATAGGTAAATTACAGAGATTCATATCGTCACTTAATAGTTTCACATGACAGCAGCCCGGCTCTCTAGCGAAGTTGGTTAAACCTGACTTTCGGGTGACGAACTCCTTGTGGTCCGGGTTCACTCCCAGGGGTAGGCAGAAAAGCCACATTTCTCCATGATTAACGGTACCTATAATGGAATCAATGCCGAAGGGTTGCGATATCCATAGTACCGAGCCAAAGGGTTTACAACTCATGGTTTCTGGATACGTTAAAAAAAAAAAAAAACCACCGCCTTTTAACTCTCCAGTAGGTCGCGCGGTTGAACATTGTGCAAGCAACAATTTTCTACTGCGAGCACTGAACGCCAACACTGCACCGGTAGATGTTGACATGTACACACTACACATGAAGGAACGCAAGGTAGGTTCCCAGATACCCTGCCATCCCGCGGTACTTTAGCACGGGTGGCACATTATAGTACAACTCAAACACGGTATTGTCAAGTTGGCTGCTTGTTAGGGCTCTACAATACAACACTATCTTTTTAGGGCTACAGAGACTGCATGGTGTGAAAGTTTCCTAACTAGTAGTAAGTAACTACCTGTCGCCTCCTGTGGTTGTGTGCGACGGCTTGGGAAACACGTTACAATCAATCTACATTGACATTACATGCTGGCCGTGGGCGTGGACAATTTGTTTTCTAATCATATATTGTATATATCTTGTGTGTGTATGAAACGTTGCTTCCTTTATATGTGCTGCTAACTAATAAATGGCTCTCTCCTCCGAACTTCTACCCCCCGCACTCACTATGGCGGCCTGAAATATTAGCTACTTCAGTCAAATTTTTAAAATGCCCTCTACACCAATAAAACCAGCACAGTTAGATAGCTGTAAACAATCTCTTTCCAATGGTACCTCATTTAGGCTTGTATGTCATTTCCGAGCTGAGATATGTAGGTTTTTGTGGAGATGAGATGTAAAAAAACAGCCGCTAAAACTTGTGACCCAGAAAGAAGGTTTTTCTCTGCGCAACCTACTGCGCAGTTCTGTATCGGCTTTGTTGACATTGGACTGTCATTGGACAAGATGGCAGGCAATGAGACTCAGCCACTGGCTGAGCCAGCGATTGCCTGAAAAATGTCACTGTACATCTACCTAGCCACCGTTCAGAAAGAAATTTTATACACAAATAGACGTAGACATGCGCTGTTAATCGAGTTCCTTCCCGCCGTTTTCAGCTATTTAGAGTGGGTGAAAATCACACCAATCGCAAAATTTCATGAGAGATTAGGACCCATCCCGAAACCCCAGCCGACATTTCCGAAACAAGTTTCAAACGGTTTCTATGGTAACGGAAATTGTCGAAAATATCGCAAATTTCCGAAACTGTAGTCGCTAGAAATATCATTACGGGGCTCAGTTCAGTGCTATTAAAAATATGCAAACTTACGGCGACGAACGAATCGCTGCAAAACTAGGATCACCTGACAATTTAAAGAGACACAACACTGCAGACGATAGTAGCAGACGATAATAGCGACCGTTGACACTTTCGAGCGTTTCTGCAGACGATACTAGCGACCATTGACAATTTCGAGACACACAACATTACTGACGATAAAAGCCACATGGCGGGTAAACCACGTGCGCTGACGCAGATTAGCGTCGTTGTTGTCCTCAAACTTTTGGGCATGCACAAAATGCGATTACACTGACCGCCGACCGGATCCCCCACGCCGCTACGCGCGGCGCGGATAGAGGGCTAAACTAGGTGCCTGAGACTCACGAGCAAATTAATTGGAGGAAGTTGCAGGAGATGCGGTAGCTGCTGCTCGTGAGTCCCAGCCATCAAGTTCAGCCCCCATCCGTGCCGCACATAGCGGCGCGGGGGGATACGGTCGGCGGTGAGGCATAGTCACAGAAACAGGTCCGCAATATACATATCGCTGAGACCCTGTTAGAGCATTTGTTTCGCTATACGGAGCCGATCCTAGTTTTGCCGTGATTCGTTCATCACCGGAAGTTCACATATTTTTAATAGCACTGAGCCCCGTACGGATATTTCAGGCTGCCATAGTGCGGGGGTAGAAGTTCGGAGGAGAGCCATATTATTGACATTATGATGTGAAAAGCAAAGACAGTCATGCGGTTCCAAAATCTTGCCCTCATGATCATCATTATCATGCAGCCATGAATCTGTAACAGCAGAAAGTATTTAGTAGTAGTCTAGTACATGACAAGCGTCAACGACATTAACATTATCAATCATCATATTAAAGTTAAAGAATTAAAATAATATTTAATAATTACTGATCATAGTTTATGTGTGGATTTATTATATTACTGTATTATATTGTACCTAATTACACAGTGTACAGTAGATGAGTATTATGAAATTATCTTCACAGCACTATGGACACATCCATAGGTACTTAGATTCACCCTTCAAGATATTCATCAGCGTCACACAGTTAATACTCATAATAGTGCCAGTCCTATGCCTATGCTGGTTGACAAGACTGTGTGTGTGTCCAGTGTGCTCATTCTTGGCTATGCCGATCTTTACTCCCAATTCTCATATTCTTAGCAGTGATTTGGACACGGTTGGGAAGCAATAGATGCTTTTTTTGTTTTGTTTTGGGAATGTTGACAGTGTCGTTGTCAGGGAGGTTAACAGATGCTTGCTAAGATATTTAATGCTGCTGATGTTATAATCTGCTCTGCTGTGCTGTTTTAATTTAATAAACTTTTTTAATGCCATTATGTATAATTACATAGGAATGTCAATGCTGACCTGCACAAGTTAATGTTTTATTGAGAATGCAAAGACCAGTTTAACGATTCTAACATCAGACATGTAAACTAGAGTAGTCTGTCCCCATTTCTGTGTGCTCACTGGAATTTCATTGTTTTCTCTCCATATTGAACTAGCGTATATTATATATTTTTTTTCCAGGACAAAATTACGATGGCTCCTCTTGTTAGTGAGTTGTCAACCCCTGATGATTCGAAACACTATCTAGCCTTGGTGAAGCAGGTGCAGCCAATGTTTGTCTCTTGTGTGTTAGTTGACATGTTTAAAACCTTCTTTATAGCCACATTGTTAGTTTATCTATTAAAAACCTAATTTATAACCACTTTATTAGTTTATCTATTTAAAACCTACTTTATAATAACTGGTAATTGATCTATTTAAAACCTATTTTATAACCACATTGTTAGTTGATCTATTAAAAACCTAATTTATAACCACTTTATTGGTTTATCTATTTAAAACCTACTTTATAATGACTGGTAATTGATCTATTAAAAACCTAGTTTATAACCACTTTATTAGTTTATCTATTTATAAACTACTTTATAACCACATTGTTAGTCGATCTATTAAAAACCTAATTTATAACCACTTTATTAGTTTATCTATTTAAAACCTACTTTATAATGACTGGTAATTGATCTATTCAAAACCTACTTTATAACAACATTATTAGTTGATCTATTAAAAATCTAATTTATAACCACTTTATTAGTTTATATATTTAAAACCTACTTTATAACAACTTTATTAGTTTATCTATTTAAAACCTACTTTATAATGACTGGTAATTGATCTATTTAAAACCTACTCTGTGGGTAGGATAATAGTGAGGAAGATAGAGATGGGCTTGGTCTGAAAATAGTGGCTGGAATCGCTGAAGCAGTCCGGGCTGACAAAGTTTCATATTCATGCCATGCCAGGGCATGGAAGGAAATGAGCAAACTGATCGGCTTGCAGGTAAAGCTACTGTGGTGGGCGGACGAGCTATGACCATGCTGATAGTCTAAATGCTCTGTGAGGAGTATGACGTTTGCGAAAACCAAGTGATGATTGAATCTGCCACTATGACTGCAAGAACACATTAAAAGGGATGTGGCCGGACAAGAGCCCACTGACTATGCAGGAAGCCAAAGAAGAATAAGAAACAACACTGAAAGCAGGTTGTCAGCCGCCACACGCTCCATGATTTACTAAGATGGAGATCCCAGCACTAATGGATTAAATGGCTCAATTTTCAGTGCGGATAACCTGTCAGTTTACTATATAAAACTTACTTTATAACCACTTTTTTTTTAGTTGATCTAAACCTACTTTACAACCACTCTGCTGTTTGATTTATTTAAAACCTACTTTATAACTACTTGTTTAGTTGGTCTATTTAAAATCTCCTTTATAACCACTTGCCTTTTATGAAACACACGTATACTTTAAAAGCTGCTATAACACAATGGCTAACACACTTGCTTGTTACATGGCCGGCATAAGTTTAAATGTCTATCAAGATGGGTTGTTCAAATGTACCTGTGTTGCCATGTTGATTGAGCCTTTTTTTTTGGGTGCCAGGAAATGGTCTGGGATGACAAGGTGGCTCGCAGGGTATTAAACACATCAGCAACTAAGTGCCAGTTGGTCTGTACAGATATTCCGTTTGGTCCGTACAAGTGTGCCAAATACAGCTTCAGAGACAGAACTGGGTCCTTGCATACTTTTAAATTAAAGGGACTATTTTATTTACTAAGAGCCGCCTCGGTGTAGTGACTGGACGTTCACTGCAGATCGGAAGGTCATGGGTCCAGTTAGTGATAGAGCTGGACTTTATTTCAAAAATGACTTTGGCTCTCAGGTCGACCCAGCCCTTAATGGGTACCAGGTACAGTCCTGGGAAGTAAAGGTGGCCTGGCGTGATGTTGACCACTTCACCCACTGAATGCGGGTTGATCTATAAAATATAGGTCTTGCCCTATATACCCAGTACGCAAGAAGGCGCTAAAAAGGGTCCTTTGCTTTACTTTATTTATAGTCTGTGATGTGTGCATTCATGTTTGTATTGTTTTAGCCAGATATCACTTGTTGTTCTCAGTGTGTATCCTTTCTATATCTGTATGCATTCATGTTTGTGTTTTAGCCAGACATCACTTGTTGTTCTCAATGTGTATCCTTTCTATATCTGTATGCATTCATGTTTGTGTTTTGGCCAGACATCACTTGTTGTTCTCAATGTGTATCCTTTCTATATCTGTATGCATTCATGTTTGTGTTTTAGCCAGACATCACTTGTTGTTCTCAATGTGTATCCTTTCTATATCTGTATGCATTCATGTTTGTGTTTTGGCCAGACATCACTTGTTGTTCTCAATGTGTATCCTTTCTATATCTGTATGCGTTTGTGTTTGTGGCCAGATATCACTTGGTGTTCTCAACGTGTATCCTTTCTATATCTGTATGCTGGTGTATGTGTTTTGGCCAGACATCACTTGTTGTTCTCAGTGTGTATCCCTTCTATATTTGTGTTTGTGGCCCGATGTCACTTGGTGTTCTCAACGTGTATCCCTTCTTTATCTGTATGCTGGTGTATGTGTAGCCACTTTTCTTTTAAAAACAGGAAGGCTGCCTCATCTGTGACATATTTTTGGTATCATTGGACCTAGGACTCTGTGTTGGCTGCTGAAGATAGGAATGGAGCATGTATGGAAAAGCCCTTAATTCAATTATGTCAGTTTTTAACCCAACTGATAACTTTTGTGTCATATATCTGAAATGGAAGCTTGTCAGAACTGAGTAAAACTGAATGGATGAATCACAGGAATTCCAGGTTGACACTTTGATCCTGGCTCCAAAATTGGGGGAGCCTGCACTGTTTCATATTCGTGTTCTTGTATCTAGGTGTTGAAGGATTGTCAATCCTGTGGAAGCCTACACTGTTTCATATTGTTTTTATATCTCTAGGTGTTGGAGGATTGTCAATCCTGTGGAAGCCTACACTGTTTCATATTTGTGTTCTTGTATCTAGGTGTTGGAGGATTGTCAATCCTGTGGAAGCCTACACTGTTTCATATTTGTGTTCTTGTATCTAGGTGTTGGAGGATTGTCAATCCTGTGGAAGCCTGCACTGTTTCATATTTGTGTTCTTGTATCTGGGTGTTGGAGGATTGTCAATCCTGTGGAATTTGAACAAAGAAGACACAAACAATAGACTGCACAATTTATTGCCTGGCATATTTCGCTGTATCTCGTCAGGTGCATACTACAGTAACAATTAATTAAAATGAAGCAAATAGCTGAATCCTAGAAACTGAAACACAAATTCGAGTAGATTTCAAAACATCCTGTGGAAGCCTACACTGTTTCATATTTGTGTTCTTGTATCTAGGTGTTGGAGGATTGTCAATCCTGTGGAGATTCAGATGTGAAAACAGAGATCTTACAGTCACTGGTGGCCGCCTACTTGAACATTCCTGCCAAGCTGCCAGCCAAACGTGTCATTGCCAGGTTGGTCATCTCATAACCTGTAATATTTTTGGCCTTGATGTTAGGCTTAGATTTATACTGATGTTCCAATCGCTGTTAATTAGAACTTGTTTAAATATAGTCACATGGTCTTATCTTTTGTCTGCGCTTCTGTTATTTCTCATTTTCTGTGTTTTGTATTTTGTTATGTTTTGTTTTATGTTATGTCTTGCCTTCTGTTACCTTCTTCTCTTCTTTTATGATCTTCTTCTATACCATTCTGGGTTGACCTTTGACCTGTACTGTACACAGTGTTCCCAATATGATAGAACCTTTTATTATTTAACTTTTGCTATTGCACCACATAACTATGTAGATATCACATAAGACAGCCCAACAGTTGATTGAGGTCTATGTCAAGAGTACAGGATTGGGTCAAACTGATTGTGCTATCCACAAATTCTTGCTCCTCGCTGTGGCTATTTATCTGGTCAGCACATCCTATCTTACAGAACCTTAGATCAGTTGTAGCACAGCTCTGTTCTTCGTGGCATATGTCGATGTCACACCCAGGTTCGTCTTTAGGTTTGCTACAGGAGTCGATTGGAAAAATATTAGACGAGGATAAAGATGGTCGTGTCGATAGTGGCGATGATGATGATGATGTCTTGCTAGCTGCATGCTTCTCACGTGACTCTGATGCTTGTATAATAAAATGGCTGGAAACAACAGTTCTCGTCTATACTGGCTTTATTGTGATACTTCAGCAATGTCACAAATACATCAATGATATTCTGAATAGTGCTGTGTTCTCTCTATGGCTAAAATACTCGTAGGTTCGCGTTGTGTTCTTCATCTCTAGTTACTTTATTAACTGATTCTAGTGTCTGTAACTGCCACCTGGCTTCTAGTGCTGTTTGGTACTAATGTCTTGAGCGTGGACTCCTCTATAGTGTTCCTAATATGTCTCTGTTCTCATGGATCCATGTATCTTGTGTGTCGTCTCTGTAGCTCGATGTCTCGTTTCATGTCTGCTCTCCAGTGACTGTCTTCATGGCTGCTCTCCTTCCAGTGTTGAGCTGGCATCGAGGATCATTGAGACTAGTCGCTCCTCCTCTGAGTCTCAACGACTGAAGGCTTCTAGTGTTGAGCTAACATCTCTACCACTGAAGGCTGTCTTGAGAGTCCATGTGACTGGCCTCACCTCTCTTGTGGACTGAAGAATTGCTAATGTGCTTTGTTATTCGTTATTTATACTTGGATGCTGGAATGCTAGGTATTTGTTTTCTTCTCGCTCTTTCTGCTTCTAGAATATTCTAGTACCTCTCAACTTGTTTACTATGTACGTTCTCATGTGGGATTTGCTAATTATATCTCGATTGCATCAGATGTCATCATCTTTTTCTGCGCAACTACAGTAGTTAAATTGACAGCTGTCCTTCTAGAAAACAAGTATAATTGCGTTTGCTTTGATAGGGCACGACAACAAGGTATTTACTGGTACGACAAGGTTGGGTTACATGATGACAAAAAATGCATTTCAAAACTTTTGGAAAGAAGGCCAAGGCCAGACAACCTCAGTTTGATGTCAACAGCTAGTTTTGTTGGGAAAAAAAGATTCTGGAAAAGGGAATGTCAAGGTTACCAAAACTTGTTGATTATCAGTACATCATAACTTTGTGCCTTCCAACAAACAAGCTTGCTCTGTTACACAGTGAATGCATCCATTTGTCATTGAGTGTTGTGTTGGCTCAAAGCTTCTCTTCTGATCCCTGCGAGACTCTTGACCTCACAGGGACACTCAATATATCTTCCTAACTTATCTCTAGATCCAGTAGTCTCTGGTGTCTAGCTCACTTTGCTCTTGACTTAGACTATACTGCTGCTTCTTGAACAACCATACTGGTCTCAAGAATTGGATTCCAGCCTGTTGTCTCACACGTTTTCTGCACCACTCTACACAAAGACTAAAAGAAGCACCTCAAATTGTTTTTGTCAAGTCATATATAACTGACCAACAGTGTTTGTTATGCTGGGGAAGTCAGGCGTGGGTTTAACGCTTTCCTACTGCCGCATGGGGTTCATGCCCTTATGAGCTTTGGGTGTTAGTGAATTCTAATCTGGACTAACTATAGTCTGTTTCAGCTAGAATTCTAATCTGGACTAACTATAGTCTGTTTCAGCTAGAATTCTAATCTGGACTAACTATAGTCTGTTTCAGCTAGAATTCTAATCTGGACTAACTATAGTCTGTTTCACACTTGGCTAAGTGTGGCAGAGGATATATCTCAAGGCATTTAAAAGGGGTTCTTCCCCAGTTGATCTCTTCATTCCACTGTTTGTTTTATTGTTCAACAGCTTTTTCCAGAATTTAGAAGAAGAGTCACAGCTGCATGTTGAGAGAGGCATATGTGAACAGCTGTCACGAAGACTGTACATTGATACATCTGTTGATGTCTCCCTGGCTGTGACCCGACACACGGTTGACACCATTGCAGCTTTGATGGAGAATTTCAAACTAGGTATGATTATGTCTTAAATTCCATGTATTATGCTGGATACCCAGATGACATCATGAGAAATGTCAAAAATGACCAAACTTGTGACAGTTATGATCCGCTCAAAATTGGTGGCAACCCTATTTTGGAACTTCCCTACACAAATGACACAGTCCTCTTTTCGAACAGCGTAAAGGGAATAGAAAATTGAATATTGTGTGTCCGAAAGCACATTGAAGATCAAAATCTGTTCTTGAATTTATAGAAAATAAAAATAATGTCCACAGATAAAACTGGCTGTCACCCAAAAATAACAATAAATGGTGAAGAAATTAAAAATGTCACACACTTCGAATATCTAGGCTCTATAATAAACAACAATGGAGACTGTTTGACAGAAATTAAAAGGAGAATGGCCATAGCAATGCAAAGATTGAACATCCTTAAAAGTCTATGGTTAAGCACCAGCAAGGAGATAAAAATTAGAATTTTGAGAGCATGCATCTTCCCTGTAGCTTCATACGGATGTGAGTCGTGGACTATCTTCCAGACCTTAAGAAAGAGAATAGGGGCTTTTGAGCTGAAATGCTATAGAAAGATTCTCAGAATATCTTGAATGAAAAAGAGGAGAAATACTTACATCTTGAAAGATGTGAACATCAAGGAAGATTGGCTAATAAACAGCATCCTGTCTCGGAAGCTGAAATATTTTGGTCAAATCAAGCACCACGACGAATTGGAAACAATTATAGCAGAAGGACGAAGATGGGCACAAGATATAAGTGACTCCTTGAGTATAAAAGTGCATGAGGCGGGAGAGCTGGCGAGAGACCGAGTTTCTTTCAGGCAGACCGTGATGAGAGTGACGTTCTGCAAAGAACCTGTTACATGATGATGACCCAGATGACAGTTTTAACATTAGAAACCTAAAGTTGTCTGCAAACAATTCTAGACAAGGTGCTGGAGGAGAGCAACAAGAAAGGATTGCCATTTCAGGTTAGAAAAACTGAATGTATAGTAATTCTAAAAAAGCATCAATTTCAGTGCGCTGTAGAAAATGTGAAAATCAAACATTTGAACCTTTTTAAATATCTGGACATAAATTTCAAGATGGCAACAAGTGGCTATGTCAGGGCTGTGATTTTTCTGTTGGATAGTTATGTTCTCTTGTCATGACCTGCTATTTTGTGTATGTTCCAACAGACCCTTGTGTTTTTTCCTGTTTCATGGTTACGCTGTGTCAGAGTGTGATGATGTCTGATAGCGGCCTCGATTGGCGCCCTTTGCTTGCAGTATTTTGATCATGGTGAGCTACTATCTGGAAAGACAGATCTGTCACTGAGGAATTGTAGCAGTCTAGAGAGCAACAACGAACACACAAAACAAAAACTGCCCAGAAATAGAATGTTCTCAACCATTTTTTTTAATAGAGAGAAACTAATACATATGGTTAACTCAGTTGTCCACATCTCCAAGAATTTGTTTACAAGAATGAATAACACTTTGAATAGTAGACACGTTATTACAATAAATAAATGGATAGAAGTTTCTGGAACTCGCTGCACGAACTATAAGTCATATAGAAAAGGGCAAACTAAAGAAAAAGTGGCATAATCTAATTGTCTAGCTATTGTTAGTTGGACGATGCATGGTTTGTTCAAGCATGAATGAGCACGTTTCCTGCACATGTTATGTCAAGTTTAGTGTTGCTTGTTATGTAGAACCAGTTTTAACATGCGGCTGTGAAGCCTGGACAATTCATAAACAAGCACAACAATATCATGAGGCCTCAGAGATCTGGTTTTACAGAAGAGCTCTTAGAATTCCTAGGAAAGCCAACAAATGGAACCCAGATGTTTTGAAAAAGTGAGTGCTCGAAGATGACTAATCACAAACACCAGAATAAGACAGTCGTTATTTTGTGGACGTCTTGTGAGAAGAAGTAACACTGGAACATATTGTGACCAATAGATGGAGGAAGGCAAAGTGAGACGATTCTTTTGTTATGCCATTAAGGGGTGTGACCACATGAACTGATACCCACTGTTGGATTGCAGATTGTGGAGAAGCGTGATTGCCTATGCCAGTTGGCAAGGCACTTGATGATGATGTAGTGGTAGCCATTGAGGATAGGTTGGCGGGTAAAAAATCTGAATGTGGGACATACAGAGCTTCATATAACTGTTTATCTGAGTGTTTTTTTCTGAAATGAAGAGCCTAGAGAACCAGATGTCAGACAAGCATTTTCATGTAGAGATTTGTTTTTCCTTGAATTAATCCAGATGGACATAAAACATGTCATATCTGATGTTTTATAAATATAACCAATGCACGTTTTGTTTTTCACAGGAGAGCATTGTATAGCTTTGGTAGCGGTGGAAGGTGAGTACCATTGTTACATTCAAAGTCTGGATGAGGGTCTGCAGTATGCTACATAGATGCTAATAGTATGTCGGTAATTTTATTCATTCAGTTGGTAATAGAATACAACGTTAAGGTCATTACACTTTGACAAGTATAGTCATTGGTAGCGGCCATTTTAAGCTTTTGCGCCATAAAGTGTGATCTTCGAGCGAGGAACATCTGAACCATTGCGATCACATGGTTGGACACTCGATGGACGGACATTTAAACCTAAGCAGACATACTGTAGGAGTCTCAGTCGACAGACATTTGAACCGAAACATGTAATAGGATATTTACGTGATAGATGTTTGAACCTGGCCCTTTAGGAAGGTACTGGGCCAGTGGATTTCACGCATGTTCCAAATGGGTTTTCCCATATAGCTCAGCACCCATGCAAAGAGGGGGGGATGGTCTGATAAGTTCTAGAGGTCTTCTAGGCAATGCATCTCTGGGGGCCACAATTTTGAGATCCCATGCCAGCTCGGTTTAGGCTAAATACACCCATTATCTGAAGCACAGGACGCAGATTTGTGGCGGTAGATTTTCTTGAGAATCCTCAAAAACAGCACAAAGCCTGTTGTTGCTTGAAGTAGGGTACCTGGTGTCTCCTTATACACTTACCGCCTTCACTTATCCTCATACCTGTGACTGAAATTACTGAGCATCATTTACATTGTTTAACCTGCCTATGTGTGAGCTGTGAGTCCTCTGACAAGATCAGTGCAAGCTTACAAGCCAGAAAAAGTTACTTTATCAAATGTTACATTTACATTTTAATCTCCATATCTCTTGGTTTCTGTGCATCTCTCTCTCTCACTCACTCACACACACATACTATACATACAATGAAGAAATGAAGCCATAATGTATGTATTTTGTGTGTTCCAGTTATCAGGTTTTTAGCAAAAGCTGAAGAACATTTCTTGTCTCGAGTTCGGTAAGTATTTATACGAACACTTTGTCAATGTGAGAGAGTGTTTATGGAAATTCCCTGAGCGCTATGATGTTGTTTCTGAACTCTGACCTTTATCTTCAGTCTTGAATCAGTGTAAAGTAATGTTTGTCTTTGTAATGTTTGTATCCAGCTGCACATTATTTTCACTTAATCTGTCATAAAAAATTAAACAAATATTGATGATGAACTGTTCAGTTAGTTGGTTACTTGCGTATCCTTGACAGGATGTCGCAGAACCAACCCCAGCATTGTTTGGCATATTTTTTTTATAGGCATATTTTACATCTACTAGTTTGCCATTGCTTACTGAACCGTCAGCTGTTGGTACCACTGTTGAAACCAATGAAAGTCAAATTGTCTGCAGTTGGTATGGAACCTGGCAAAATGAAATGCTGAAAGTACTGAGTATAGTCTTAAAGCTGAGGAATATGATATTTGCCCAGCTGTGTCACAAGTCTGTTTTTATAGTCTAGTAATTGTCATATTCACATAAATTTTTTTAACCTTCCTTACTGTTCAGTGCTGATGCGCCCCCAGTTCATCTCAACGAATTGATGCATCACTGCCATGTGAGTGTGCAGACGCTGAGCTTAGTGTTGCAGAAGATAGTCGCGGGGCATGCAGATCTCACCAATCAGATTATGGCCGACACACAACTATTGACATCCATCATGGATTTGAACTTGAGCATTCTGCATAATGGTAAATTCTCTGTGTCTTGGTTTATGAAAATAAAAAATAAATTTATCATTACAAGAATTTGTTACTTTGTTTTGTTGTTTAGATAAACCTTCACATCTTCGGTAAGCTGCAGGTAACTGATTGTTAGATTTGTTAGAAATGGTGGATGAGAAAAAACAAATGAATATCGAAAAGGTAAAAGTAGAAATACTTTTCAAGCTTTGTGTAGTTTTACCATCTTGTATGAATTGTAGGTCAGTTAGTTTTCTTGTCAGGAAAAGATTATGTTATAATGCCAAACCAGCCATATATTTATCTCCATCTTTCTGCGCTTGCAACTGTCCATCAGAAATGTCAATGGTCATTCAGTTTTTCCACAGCCACTCATTATAACATTGCCAAAGGATGGTGCTGTCCACATGGGGATGTGTCTATTAAATGTGCGGTTGTCAGCTGATGCAAAGGACTCCCAAATTTGTTTTTCCCCACAGTTCTTTGTATTAGCGTTGTCTTCATAAATCACATTTTTGGTGCATATTTGTTTCTCTGTGTACTTATTGTCCATGGTTCGCACAAACGTGACAGTATAGGTTTAGTGTAGCACTATAATTTATCTGTAAGCAGCAAAGCATGCTAAAACATTTTAAATGTTATCTGTGACATGAGTTTCATTGTTTTTACTGTTACTTCCTCACAGAAATGTTTCTCCTGTGTCATGAGTTTCATTGTTTTTACTGTTACTTCCTCACAGAAATGTTTCTCCTGTGTCATGAGTTTCATTGTTTTTACTGTTACTTCCTCACAGAAATGTTTCTCCTGTGTCATGAGTTTCATTGTTTTTTGTCATGAGTGTTACTTCCTCACAGAAATGTTTCTCCTGTGTCATGAGTTTCATTGTTTTTATGTTACTTCCTCACAGAAATGTTTCTCCTGTGTCATGAGTTTCATTGTTTTTACTGTTACTTCCTCACAGAAATGTTTCTCCTGTGTCATGAGTTTCATTGTTTTTACTGTTACTTCCTCACAGAAATGTTTCTCCTGTGTCATGAGTTTCATTGTTTTTACTGTTACTTCCTCACAGAAATGTTTCTCCTGTGTCATGAGTTTCATTGTTTTTACTGTTACTTCCTCACAGAAATGTTTCTCCTGTGTCATGAGTTTCATTGTTTTTACTGTTACTTCCTCACAGAAATGTTTCTCCTGTGTCATGAGTTTCATTGTTTTTACTGTTACTTCCTCACAGAAATGTTTCTCCTGTGTCATGAGTTTCATTGTTTTTACTGTTACTTCCTCACAGAAATGTTTCTCCTGTGTCATGAGTTTCATTGTTTTTACTGTTACTTCCTCACAGAAATGTTTCTCCTGTGTCATGAGTTTCATTGTTTTTACTGTTACTTCCTCACAGAAATGTTTCTCCTGTGTCATGAGTTTCATTGTTTTTACTGTTACTTCCTCACAGAAATGTTTCTCCTGTGTCATGAGTTTCATTGTTTTTACTGTTACTTCCTCACAGAAATGTTTCTCCTGTGTCATGAGTTTCATTGTTTTTACTGTTACTTCCTCACAGAAATGTTTCTCCTGTGTCATGAGTTTCATTGTTTTTACTGTTTTTTACTTCCTCACAGAAATGTTTCTCCTGTGTCATGAGTTTCATTGTTTTTACTGTTACTTCCTCACAGAAATGTTTCTCCTGTGTCATGAGTTTCATTGTTTTTTACTGTTACTTCCTCACAGAAATGTTTCTCCTGTGTCATGAGTTTCATTGTTTTTACTGTTACTTCCTCACAGAAATGTTTCTCCTGTGTCATGAGTTTCATTGTTTTTACTGTTACTTCCTCACAGAAATGTTTCTCCTGTGTCATGAGTTTCATTGTTTTTGTTACTGTTACTTTCCTCACACTTCCTCAAGAAATGTTTCTCCTGTGTCATGAGTTTCATTGTTTTTACTGTTACTTCCTCACAGAAATGTTTCTCCTGTGTCATGAGTTTCATTGTTTTTACTGTTACTTCCTCACAGAAATGTTTCTCCTGTGTCATGAGTTTCATTGTTTTTACTGTTACTTCCTCACAGAAATGTTTCTCCTGTGTCATGAGTTTCATTGTTTTTACTGTTACTTCCTCACAGAAATGTTTCTCCTGTGTCATGAGTTTCATTGTTTTTACTGTTACTTCCTCACAGAAATGTTTCTCCTGTGTCATGAGTTTCATTGTTTTTACTGTTACTTCCTCACAGAAATGTTTCTCCTGTGTCATGAGTTTCATTGTTTTTACTGTTACTTCCTCACAGAAATGTTTCTCCTGGACTGCAGATGTTGTTGTGCTATGAATGCCTTCATCTTGCTCCAGCTACCATTGACCGATGGGGAGGCCGCCGAAAAGGTGACCAGGGTTTTATTGTGTTTTTCTATTCTGTATACAAATTGAGAATTTATGGAGCAGATACTGCTGTATATAAAACTTGTCTGGGGTCTGCCAGACCAAAACAGCTGGTAAGTTGTTTTATGGTTTACAGCTCAACACATCCAGGTTCAACAAATCCTTAACTAGTCACCTTTTACGTGGTACTTGCCAGTTGGTCTATTCTTCTTCAACCTTCAAAAGGGGATACTGGCAGCTTCACAGGAGGTACTGGCATCCACACAGGGAGTACAAGTATATTGTCTGATTTCCTCAGCACATTGAATTATCTTTTGTTACATTGTCTGATTTCCTCAGCACATTGAGTTATCTTGTGTATCCTTCATCTGATTTCCTCAGCACATTGAGTTATCTTGTGTATCCTTGTCTGATTTCCTCAGCACATTGAGTTGTCTTTTGTATCATTGTCTGATTTCCTCAGCACATTGAGGTATCTTGTGTATCTTTGTCTGATTTCCTCAGCACATTGAGTTATCTTTTGTTACATTGTCTGATTTCCTCAGCACATTGAGTTATCTTGTGTATCCTTGTCTGATTTCCTCAGCAGATTGAGGTATCTTTTGTTACATTGTCTGATTTCCTCAGCACATTGAGGTATCTTGTGTATCCTTGTCTGATCTCCTCAGCACATTGAGTTGTCTTGTGTATCCTTGTCTGATTTCCTCAGCACATTGAGTTATCTTGTGTATCCTTGTCTGATTTCCTCAGCACATTGAGTTATCTTGTGTATCCTTGTCTGATTTCCTCAGCACATTGAGTTATCTTTTTCGTACAATGTCTGATTTCCTCAGCACATTGAGTTATCTTGTGTATCCTTGTCTGATTCTGTTCAGACCTCAGCACATTGAGTTATCTTGTGTATCCTTGTCTGATTTCCTCAGCCACATTGAGTTATCTTGTGTATCCTTGTCTGATTTCCTCAGCACATTGAGTTATCTTGTGTATCCTTGTCTGATTTCCTCAGCACATTGAGTTATCTTGTGTATCCTTGTCTGATTTCCTCAGCACATTGAGTTATCTTGTGTATCCTTGTCTGATTTCCTCAGCACATTGAGTTATCTTTTGTTACATTGTCTGATTTCCTCAGCACATTGAGTTATCTTGTGTATCCTTGTCTGATTTCCTCAGCAGATTGAGGTATCTTTTGTTACATTGTCTGATTTCCTCAGCACATTGAGGTATCTTGTGTATCCTTGTCTGATCTCCTCAGCACATTGAGTTGTCTTGTGTTTCATTGTCTGATTTCCTCAGCACATTGAGGTATCTTGTGTTACATTGATTTCCTGAGCACATTGAGTTATCTTTTGTTACATTGTCTGATTTCCTTAGCACATTGAGGTATCTTGTGTTACATTGTCTGATTTCCTCAGCACATTGAGGTATCTTGTGTTTCATTGATTTCCTCAGCACATTGAGGTATCTTGTGTTATATTGTCTGATTTCCTGAGCACATTGAGTTATCTTTTGTTACATTGTCTGATTTCCTTAGCACATTGAGGTATCTTGTGTTTCATTGTCTGGTTTCCTCAGCACATTGAGTTGTCTTGTGTTTCATTGTCTGATCTCCTCAGCACATTGTGGTATCTTGTGTTTCATTGTCTGATTTCCTCAGCACATTGAGGTATCTTGTGTTACATTGTCTGATCTCCTCAGCACATTGAGTTATCTTTTGTATCATTGTTTTATTTTTGGAGCGTGGTGAGTTAACAACAACAACAACAGAGTATTCTACACTATCATCTTGAATTCTGTAAACTTCACTCAGCCACCTACATCATTGTCTTATTTCTGTAACCCATGACACAAATAAATTCATTGCATATTTCTAAGCTGTCTCACCTTTTTTTCTTCTTCTTCTTAAAAATGGTTTTCATTTGTTGTGATACTGGTTCAGAACATCATAATGATTGTTTTTTGTTTGTTTAGTATACGCTGATTGCTTTTAATAAATCTGTTTTGCTTTTGCAGATACCAACTATAGTTTTTCCCGAGACGACCGTCAGTGGTTCACCAATACCATGGCTGACTAGAGCTCAGATGGAGTTGCTTAGTTTGGAAGCCATGTCCAGCCTGTCATACCTAGCCACGGTGTTTGGATACATTGCTGCAGCCAGCTCTGGCAGCCTTGTTCAGGAAAGTCCACCAGGCTGCTTCTTCTTCCTGGATTCCTTGTTGCCTTGCTTGTTGAATCATGGGACAAGGTGAGTATTGTTTTCGCATCTTGTTTTGCTTTCACAATAGGGTCTCTTCAGTTCTGCCCTGGCTTATCCTATAGGGAGGCTGTTCTTCTTAACGTGAGGTGGTCTATGCTGGTCACACTCGTTGTTGTCATGGACTGTGATTGCTGCGCCTTCCTGTTGCAGATGAAACACTGTTGTTTGAAAATATGCCCTGGTGCTAAAAACTCTTGTCCTGTGACACACTGATGAGATGGATGTCAGTCTACTGATGAGATGGATGTCAGTCTACTGATGAGATGGATGTCAGTCTACTGATGAGATGGATGTCAGTCTACTGATGAGATGGATGTCAGTCTGCTCAGTTGTAGACAAGTATCAGCTAGTGAACAACATGATAAGTCGATGCTGGGATTGGGTTGACCATATCTGTCCCTAGAGCAGTAGTTCTTATGATAAGTCAATGCTGGGATTGGGTTGACCATATCTGTCCCTCGGCCTAATGCTGACCACATCACTCACCGAGTGCCGATTGGTCTGCAAAAATATTGGTGTTTTTCCCATATGCTCGATGTGAGGGGAGTGTTTAATTCAGGATCTGACACCACACCAATCAGGATCTGACACCACACCAATCAGGATCTGACACCACACCAATCAGGATCTGACACCACACCAATCAGGATCTGACACCACACCAATCAGGATCTGACACCACACCAATCAGGATCTGACACCACACCAATCAGGATCTGACACCACACCAATCAGCATCTGACACCACACCAATCAGGATCTGACACCAAACCAATCAGGATCTGACACCACACCAATCAGGATCTGACACCACACTGATCTGCTCTGACACCACACCAATCAACATCTGACACCACACTGATCTGCTCTGACACCACACCAATCAGCATCTGACACCACACTGATCTGCTCTGACACCACACCAATCAGCATCTGAGACCACACTGATCTGCTCTGACACCACACCAATCAGCATCTGAGACCACACTGATCTGCTCTGACACCACACCAATCAACATCTGAGACCACACTGATCTGCTCTGACACCACACCAATCAACATCTGAGACCACACTGATCTGCTCTGACACCACACCAATCAGCATCTGACACCACACTGATCTGCTCTGATAAAAGAAAAATAGTCAAGCATACAAGAACAGTCAAGTCTAAATATTCATAAAAAAGAAGTTGATGATAATAAAGCAAACACCAACTCAATCTCCCTTTACAAAACCTCATTCCAAGGTTTCGAGTGAGTAAGGGGTATATCAAATAATTTAAATACAGAGGGAGATATTACAATTAGAATATAACAGGTGGGGGGGGGGGGGGGGGGGGAGTATTTCATCTCACTAGAAATCTGAGAAAATCAGAAGAAATTAGAAACAGTACTAAAATAACAAATGTTACAGTAATAACAAATGTTACAGTAATAACAAATAAACACTGCTTTGTGTTACAGAAACATGGAGTATGGCAAAAGCAGATACTAATAAACTACAAATATTCAAATAACTGGTGCCTGTGCAGAATAGAGTGAAATAGCATTGTAGAATCACTGATGGGCTTTGAGAGAGAATGAAACAAATTCAAGTTCTCTTCTTCTTCTTCTGCCTTTCTAGCCCCCAGTGGAGCATAGGCCCTCAACCTACTCACGCCAAGTCATTCTGTCGTTTGCTATTGCTTGCAGCTCTGCCCATGTCCTTCCCATCTTTCTAACTTCATTCTCCAGCTCCTTTCTCCATGTGTTTTTGGCCTTCCTTTATTCCTCTTCAAGTTACTCACACTAATTTGTGTTTGCAGATGTGTTGACACCATGAGCAAAGCCCTTTTCGGGAAAACAGTTCATTTATGGACATCCAAACTTTTGTAAGTATAGCTATTTCCTTCCATCACAACAACAAGTATAGCACCATATTTGTCATTGTGTGTGTGTATATTTGTGTCCAAGAGAGAGAGAGGGGAATTAGGATATCAAATGTGTACACAGCAATTGCTAACAATCTCTGTACCAGATGTGGTACTGTCTACAACAGTAAAGTCTAGTCTTTTTCATTTATCTTCCTCCTCTTGTTCATTTAACGTCTGTAGAACACAGGTGCATGTGTAGCTGTTCAATGAGGAAGGATTAGCTTGCATCTGTAGAACATAGGTACATGTGCAGCGGTTTAGGGGTGAAGGATTAGCTTTCATCTGTAGAATACAGGTGCATGTGTAGCTGTCATGCTGACCTTGTGTGCATAGGGAATTCCCTGTGTCAGTGTCTTAAATATTTGTGATCATTCAGCATGATTCTTCTCTTGTCTCACTCTCTCCCTCTCCCGATATATTTGTATATGTATATATATATATATATATGTATATATATATATATATATATATACTTATATAAATATGTAGTCATGTGTGCTGCACCAGCAAGCAAGCGGGTGGCAGGTAATGAGTGTATGTATGTGTGTGTGTGTGTTTTTTTTTTTTAACTACTGCGCGTTTGAGAATGCATGATGAATTTTAGTAATACCGTGACATAGTATTTTGGCTACAGGACACCAGTAGCACACATATATCTTCGTGTAGGGAGTCGGCAGTCCGAAACCCAAGTTCAGGGTGTCTCCTTCGTGCCAAAGAACTGCATGGCTGTTGGGTAAACAGTCATTAACAAAGGCAACCAGGTCGTTGTTGGGGCGACGCTTGCTGGTAGATGTAATGTCCTAAATCCCTTCCCCAGCTAATAGTAGGGTACTGCTGGGGTGACAGTTTATTAAACCTCACATAATGCTTCAGGTCAAAATGGACGCTTGACACGGCCACTGTTTTGAGCCAAAGCAGAAGTTTTCGCTTCTGCCAGACGGTGGCCATTGCATTGTTGCTCCATTTGTAGACTGGAAGTATATAGTTTCGCTGCCCAGCCTCTGAGTTGAGTGCATGGCATGACACTGTGAGCTGTGGATTTCATTTGGAATGTTTTTCGACTGACCAACGTGGTGGTGTGATTTGTAAATTCAGAAAATGGCGCAATGCCAGTTGTCGCAATATTGGTGGGGCCATTATTTGATTAAAATTGATCGTGTGTGCAACTGCTGATCTTTTAATGACTTCTGCTACCATCAATGAGGAACTGCATTTCTTATGTCGGACTGTTTGTGTTAGCACTTCGGATGGCTACCATATGCTTTTAATGCGAGTGTATGTTAGATTTGCTGAGAGAGGAGTTTGTCAGTCTTTCCACAAGTGGCTGTGATAAACATTATGTGTGTTTTTCGTTGGCACAGGAGCGGAGCAAAAATGGGGTGATCCGTTTGCTATGAAGCTGAAATTAAAATTACCAGATTACCAGATGTATAGCTGTTCAGTGAGGAGGATTTAGCTTGCATCTGTAGAACACAGGTACATGTGTAGCACGGTTTAGCAGTGAAGGATTTGCTTGCATCTGTAGAACACAGGTACATGTGTAGCACGTTCAGCAGTGAAGGATTTGCTTGCATCTGTAGAACACAGGTACATGTGTAGAGAGAGGTTCAGCAGTGAAGGATTTGCTTGCATCTGTAGAACACAGGTACATGTGTAGAGAGAGGTTCAGCAGTGAAGCATTTGCTTGCATCTGTAGAACACAGGTACATGTGTAGCACGTTCAGCAGTGAAGGATTTGCTTGCATCTGTAGAACACAGGTACATGTGTAGAGAGAGGTTCAGCAGTGAAGCATTTGCTTGCATCTGTAGAACACAGGTACATGTGTAGCGCGGTTTAGCGGTGAAGGATTTGCTTGCATCTGTAGAACACAGGTACATGTGTAGAGAGAGGTTCAGCAGTGAAGGATTTGCTTGCATCTGTAGAACACAGGTACATGTGTAGAGAGAGGTTCAGCAGTGAAGCATTTGCTTGCATCTGTAGAACACAGGTACATGTGTAGCACGTTCAGCAGTGAAGGATTTGCTTGCATCTGTAGAACACAGGTACATGTGTAGAGAGAGGTTCAGCAGTGAAGCATTTGCTTGCATCTGTAGAACACAGGTACATGTGTAGCGCGGTTTAGCGGTGAAGGATTTGCTTGCATCTAACCTCCACAACCCTGAATTTAGGAAATTTTTTGTGTTTATTTAGAACTTTCAGTTTGTGAGTGGAAAATGAGAATGTGTAGGATGCTGGAATAACTGAGTGGGTGTGGAGAATATGACTGTATGAATGAGTGGCTGAATGTGGTGTGGGTGCAGTGGGTAGCTTAGGAGCAATCTTCCAGAGGAAAAGTAGGGTTCAAACCTATTATGACAAAGATGTGTGTCTATCACAGTTAAACGTTACAGTCACAGCCTCAACTATAGAGTACTTGAGAGCATCAAGAGAAAATAGTCCTTCTCACTTGTTTCTCCAGTTAATCCCCTTAGAAATCAGAATTGGTTACAAAGTATGGGTTCTGGGGCCCCTAGGAGGGGGGGGGGGGATATACTCACTGCCCCTCAACAAATAAGTCATTGAACGCGGCTAGTTAAGGGTTGGCTGAAATTAGACTTATGCTAAAAAATGCAGATATCACTAGCTAGCTGTAAACCACAACATAGTGTTCCAATCGCCTTTTAAGGAAAATTGTAGAAAAAGAAGAATTGCCTGAATTGGTTAACAGAAACAGAAATCCCATTGATAGTTTTGTTGTTGCTTTAGTCAGTTTCATTTTGATCATGTCATTTGATAACAGTCTCATTCAACACATTTGTCTGTCATAAGTTGCAGGAACTAACCACCCATTTCCTTGACATTGATGTCCCACAGGAACTAACCACCCATGTCCTTCACATTGTTGTCCCACAGGAACAAACCACCCATGTCCTTCACATTTATATCCCACAGGAACTAACCACCCATATCCTTCACATTGTTGTCCCACAGGAACAAACCACCCATGTCCTTCACATTTATATCCCACAGGAACTAACCACCCATATCCTTCACATTGTTGTCCCACAGGAACTAGCCACCCATATCCTTCACATTGTTGTCCCACAGGAACTAACCACCCATATCCTTCATATTGTTGTCCCACAGGAACACAGTACAGGCTACCCCTTGCTCTGCCCTGTTGACCTCTAAGTGTCTGGGACAGTCCTCCGTTCTGTACAAGCTTCTCGAATACGTGTGGACACATTCTGATGACCAGCTGGATGTACGTAGTGCTTGCTGACATTAGCTCTGACATATTTAAACATGTTATATTGAACCAGATTTCTGTCGGCCAATGGGGATTTGGCATATTTAAACTTGTTATATTGAACCAGATTTCTGTCGGCCAGTGGGGATTTGGCATATTTTAACTTGTTATATTGAACCAGATTTCTGTCGTCCAGTGGGGATTTGGCATATTTAAACTTGTTATATTGAACCAGATTTCTGTCAGCCAGTGGGGATTTGGCATATTTAAACTTGTTATATTGAACCAGATTTCTGTCAGCCAGTGGGGATTTGGCATATTTAAACTTGTTATATTGAACCAGATTTCTGTCAGCCAGTGGGGATTTGGCATATTTAAACTTGTTATATTGAACCAGATTTCTGTCGTCCAGTGGGGATTTGGCATATTTAAACTTGTTATATTGAACCAGATTTCTGTCGGCCAATGGGGATTTGGCATATTTAAACTTGTTATATTGAACCATATTTCTGTCGTCCAGTGGGGATTTGGCATATTTAAACTTGTTATATTGAACCAGATTTCTGTCGGCCAGTGGGGATTTGGCATATTTAAACATGTTATATTGAACCAGATTTCTGTCGTCCAGTGGGGATTTGGCATATTTAAACATGTTATATTGAACCAGATTTCTGTCGTCCAATGGGGATTTGGCATATTTAAACTTGTTATATTGAACCAGATTTCTGTCGTCCAATGGGGATTTGGCATATTTAAACTTGTTATATTGAACCAGATTTCTGTCGTCCACTGGGGATTTGGCATATTTAAACTTGTTATATTGAACCAGATTTCTGTCGTCCAGTGGGGATTTGGCATATTTAAACTTGTTATATTGAACCAGATTTCTGTCGTCCAGTGGGGATTTTGCATATTTAAACTTGTTATATTGAACCAGATTTCTGTCGTCCAATGGGGATTTGGCATATTTAAACTTGTTATATTGAACCAGATTTCTGTCGTCCAATGGGGATTTGGCATATTTAAACATGTTATATTGAACCAGATTTCTGTCGTCCAGTGGGGATTTGGCATATTTAAACTTGTTATATTGAACCAGATTTCTGTCGTCCAATGGGGATTTGGCATATTTAAACTTGTTATATTGAACCAGATTTCTGTCGTCCAGTGGGAATTTGGCATATTTAAACTTGTTATATTGAACCAGATTTCTGTCGTCCAATGAGGATTTGGCATATTTAAACTTGTTATATTGAACCAGATTTCTGTCGTCCAATGGGGATTTGGCATATTTAAACTTGTTATATTGAACCAGATTTCTGTCGTCCAATGGGGATTTGGCATATTTAAACATGTTATATTGAACCCGATTTCTGTCGTCCAGTGGGGATTTGGCATATTTAAACTTGTTATATTGAACCAGATTTCTGTCGTCCAATGGGGATTTGGCATATTTAAACTTGTTATATTGAACCAGATTTCTGTCGTCCAGTGGGGATTTGGCATATTTAAACTTGTTATATTGAACCAGATTTCTGTCGGCCAATGGGGATTTGGCATATTTAAACATGTTATATTGAACCAGATTTCTGTCGGCCAATGGGGATTTGGCATATTTAAACATGTTATATTGAACCAGATTTCTGTCGTCCAATGGGGATTTGGCATATTTAAAGCTGAATTTACTGCATATAAAAGAATCACAGTTATCCAATATTGTGTTTTTATTAGTTGATGGGAAACTAATCACAGTTATCCCATACTGTGTTTTTATTAGTTGATGGGAAACTAATCACAGTTATCCGATGTTGTGTTTTTTTTAGTTGATGGGAAACTAATCACAGTTATCCGATGTTGTGTTTTTATTAGTTGATGGGAAACTAATCACAGTTATCCCATACTGTGTTTTTATTAGTTGATGGGAAACTAGTCACAGTTATCCGATATTGTGTTTTTATTAGTTGATGGGAAATTTTTCACTCATAAAATTACACTTGTCAAAATTATGATAAAACTATGTTCCTGTCAGTAGCTATGTTTTTGTTTTTAAGTAGTATAATTTGACCATGAATATTTAAAGAGGTGTAGTGTAGTCCATTCCAACAATCTGTCAGTAACCATGCTGTTAACTTGTTGAAATTTGGCATGCAGCCTGTTAGGAGTCATGTCCTTGTAGGAAACTAATTATAATGCACACATCTAGTTTTATTGTTGTTGCCTTATTTGTTGCAAATGGGGGACCCCCCCCCCCCCCCCCCCCCCCCCCACCCCCCCCCCCCCCCCCCCCCCCCCCCCCCACTGATTCAAAGAATACAGTTAGCATGTTTACAGCAAATGGCTTGAGGGGAAGTTTGCAAAACATCAAACTGCACTCATTTTGGAGTAATCCATACAAGAAACTATCACATGCTTTTTTTGAAAAGTGTAGTGGATACATCATGTATTGCCATAATGCGCGTTGATTATCTTATAAGATTTATATGATCTGTGTCACTTACTGTTAGTTTAAAAAAAAAAAAAACTTTTGTTGGGGTACACAAATTATTTGTCTGACAAAGATCAGAGAAATGTGCACTGTAGCAAACAAGTAGCACATGTGCACTTGTAAATTATGAGATCATGAGAATGGGAAATCCCCAGCGCCTCTCCCCCCCCCTTCCTGATGAAAAAGTATTCAGGTCATAGCCTCAAAACATTTTGAAAACTCACTTCGACTGTCCAATGAATTGCATGCTTTTCCTTTAAATCCTGATCTCTGGCACTCAGCCGGAACCATTCATGATGATGTAATTGCCAAAGACAGTAGTTGCAAGAAGAAGCAGTAGAAGTCCAGACCAGAAGTGTCTGCATTCCATACATCTTTATTGTGATTTATATTACATGTCTGCCTTGGATATTTAATTATGGAAAATCTCTTTAATCAACCAATCAATCAGGTTGTTCGGCAAAGTTCCAAGTCTGGGTTTGAGAACATTCTAAAGATCCATTCACTTTTAACTTCAAGTAAGTCCTAGATTGTGTGTTCCAGTAAGTTCTAGATTAGATTGTCTATTAAGTAATTTTGAACAAAGAAGACACAAACAATAGACTGCACAATTTATTGCCTGGCATATTTCGCTGTATCTCATCAGGTGCATACTTCAGTAACAATTAATTAAAATGAAGCAAATAGCTGAATCCTAGAAACTGGTGGATTTGGAACATCAGTACCGCACATCCCAGTCTAAGCAAAAGTGTCCATTATCTAAAGAGCATATTATTGCTCTGAAAACATTAAAAGCCAACGAACAATTAATAATACTGAAACCAGACAAAGGAAATGGTGTAGTTCTGATGGACAAGTCAAACTATCAAACCAAAATGGAAGAAATATTATCTGATCAATCAAAATTTCTGCTGGATTCCAAAGTAAATTACGTTAATAACATGGAAGCGAAAATGAAGAAAGTAATCAAATCACTCTTGGCAGGAAAATTCATCAGCGAAGCTACCGCTAAGATGCTCACACCGTGTGGCTCACTAATACCGCAGTTGTATGGTCTTCCAAAAGTACACAAACCTGGAATGCCCCTTAGGCCCATCCTGTCAATGATAAACTCAGCTCAACATGGTTTAGCTAAATGGCTAGCGGAATTACTAAAACCAGTACGACAATCATTTGAGCCCAAAATACTCAAAGATTCATTTGAACTGGCAGAAATACTGGACACAATGAATGTAAATCAAAAATACATGGCATCAATGGATGTAACATCACTATTTACAAACGTGCCCTTGGAAGAAACCGTGAAAATTATATGTGACCGTATAGAAAATAAACATCTGCAGGTAGGTTTACCTATTTCAAAACTTGAGGAACTTTTAATGTTGTGCACTTCGAACATCAATTTCAGTTTTCTAAAGCAGTCTTACCGCCAGATTGATGGTGTGGCCATGGGAAGCCCTCTAGGCCCTATTTTAGCGGACATCTTTATGGCACACTTGGAGGAACAGATGTCTTTGGATATTGATAGTTTAGTATTTTACCGACGTTACGTTGATGACATATTTATCATCGCCACTAACAAACAACAGGCAGAGTCGTTTCACACCAAAATGAATCAAATGCACAAAAACATCACTGTGTCCCTACAACATGAAAGTAGTAACACTTTGGCCTTTTTAGACATTTTAATCAGACGTAGAGATGATGGTACTATTGAAAGGTCAGTTTTTCGTAAAGACACTTGGACGGGCCAATACATCCATTTCAACAGTTTTTGCACCTTTGCAATACAAACGTGGTCTAGTGAGGACATTATTCCACCGTGCTAGGAAGATTTGTTCCATCGACACGCTACAAGCTGAGTTTGATACGATTAAACAAACACTGCTTTCTAATGGATATCCAGGTGGCTTTATTAAGTGCCATTGCCAGCCGCCTAAACCAGTTACCTTAGAAATGTCGGTGCCAAAAAAACTAGCCTATATACATCTAACGTTTCGGGGAGACGACGTCATGCAACGTATATATGACCGACTCAAAACAGCAGTCCGTCAAACCTTTTTACGCAGCCATGTCTGTTATGAGATTTAAAACCACCAGGATTCCTACACCACCAGTAAAAGAACCAGTGTCGACGTACGCCAGATCTAACTGTATATACCAATTTAAATGCACCTGTAACGCTGCATATGTGGGCAGAACTGATCGACGACTGGAACAACGGGTTGCTGAACATATTCCACTATGGTTGGTAAAAGCAATGCAGAACACTAACACCTCAACAACAACGAATCAGGTAACTTGTCGAAATAATCCATCATCAGCAATTGCGTGCCATATTCTAAATTCCGGGCACATCATTAACAGGGATGATGCATTCCGAATTATTTACAGTTCGGCTAACCGTAGATTACTTCGATACGCGGAAGCTTCAGCGATTGGCAGATTGAAACCGGAACTTTGTAGGCAAAAGGAAATGGTCGTTGCCCTACGTTTACCTTGGTAAAACAGTTTGAAATCTACTCGAATTTGTGTTTCAGTTTCTAGGATTCAGCTATTTGCTTCATTTTAATTAATTGTTACTGAAGTATGCACCTGATGAGATACAGCGAAATATGCCAGGCAATAAATTGTGCAGTCTATTGTTTGTGTCTTCTTTGTTCAAATTTACAACGGGGAAACATTGCTTTGATTATTAAGTAATTGCTTATATTGTCTAGTAGATCATTGCTTATATGTTCCAGTAAGTCCTAGATTTGTATTGTCTAGTAGGTCATTGCTTATATCTTCCAGTAAGTCCTAGATTATATTGCCTAGTATTGCTTATATGTTACAGTAAGTCCTAGATTATATTGTCTAGTATTGCTTATATGTTCCAGTAAGTCCTAGATTATATTGTCTAGTATTGCTTATATGTTCCAGTAAGTCCTAGATTATATTGTCTAGTAAGTCATTGCTTATATGTTCCACTACAACAAATATAGACATCTTGAAAGCAGAATATGTTTAAATATGTTGTTTATGGAAATTTCACTTCAGTATGTTGGTTTATTTGCCAGGTGTTGCCGGTAGCGACTGTCTGGGTGAGTTCATGGAGTTTATCCTAACACACCTGTTCTCCATGGGCTGGACCTCCAGGGGGAAGTTCACAGCCCTCGCTTGTGTGGTTCGTCTCATCGGAGCTCAGGTGATGATTGAGCGGAGACCCGAGCTGCCTGCAGAGATTCTCCTGGTGTTCCAGGAACAAGCTTTATCCTGCTATGTAAGTCTTGCTGGACTCTCCTGGTGTTCCAGGAACAAGCTTTATCCTGCTATGTAAGTCTTGCTGGATTCTCCTGGTGTTCCAGGAACAAGTTTTATCCTGCTATGTAAGGCTTGCTTGATTCTCCTGGTGTTTCAGGAACAAGCTTTATCCTACTATGTAAGTTTTGCTGGACTCTAATGCTGCTTCAGGCCTCATTGATGATCTGCAACATGTCATTACCAGTAAGATTTTCAATATATATAATTTTTATGTATCCTGTATTTAGCATAACCTGATATTTTGATGTCTGCCAGGCAAGCGAGCTGTACACAGCATTGTTTACATCCCATCGGCAAGAGCTGTCCATGTGTTCAGCACAACAGAAAGAGGACAGCAACAGGGATGTTCTCCACTCTACCTGGTTGGAGCCTGTTGTAGTCGCTCTGTGCTCCTCAGAAAAGAAGCTTAAGCAGAACCTCATTGAGGTAATTTTCTGCACTTTGTTATGGCATTTGTGTCAGTTAATTAATATACTGTTTTGATGAAGTTTTTTGATGGCATAACTTTTGTACGTTTTAGTCAGGACTTGTAATAATTTTCTGAATTGTTTGTTGGGGCTTTTTGATGAAGTAATATTTGTACTTTTTGTTGACACATTTTTTTGGAGCAGGGTTATTGTCTCTACTGTTGTTTGTGTGTGGTTATTGTCTTTGCTGTTTGTGTGGAGTTATTGTCTCTGCTGTTGTTTGTGTGTGGTTATTGTCTCTGCTGTTGTTTGTGTGTGGTTATTGTCTCTGCTGTTGTTTGTGTGTGGTTATTGTCTCTGCTGTTGTTTGTGTGTGGTTATTGTCTCTGCTGTTGTTTGTGTGTGGTTATTGTCTCTGCTGTTGTTTGTGTGTGGTTATTGTCTCTGCTGTTGTTTGTGTGGGGTTATTGTCTCTGCTGTTGTTTGTGTGTGGTTATTGTCTCTGCTGTTGTTTGTGTGAAGTTATTGTCTCTACTGCTGTTTGTGTGGAGTTATTGTCTCTGCTGTTGTTTGTGTGTGGTTATTGTCTCTGCTGTTGTTTGTGTGGAGTTATTGTCTCTGCTGTTGTTTGTGTGTGGTTATTGTCTCTGCTGTTGTTTGTGTGAAGTTATTGTCTCTACTGCTGTTTGTGTGGAGTTATTGTCTCTGCTGTTGTTTGTGTGTGGTTATTGTCTCTGCTGTTGTTTGTGTGTGGTTATTGTCTCTGCTGTTGTTTGTGTGGAGTTATTGTCTCTGCTGTTGTTTGTGTGTGGTTATTGTCTCTGCTGTTGTTTGTGTGAAGTTATTGTCTCTACTGCTGTTTGTGTGGAGTTATTGTCTCTGCTGTTGTTTATGTGTGGTTATTGGCTCTGCTGTTGTTTGTGTGGAGTTATTGTCTCTACTGCTGTTTGTGTGTGGTTATTGTCTCTGCTGTTGTTTGTGTGTGGTTATTGTCTCTACTGTTTGTGTGTGGTTATTGTCTCTACTGTTGTTTGTGTGTGGTTATTGTCTCTGCTGTTGTTTGTGTGTGGTTATTGTCTCTACTGTTTGTGTGTGGTTATTGTCTCTACTGTTGTTTGTGTGGAGTTATTGTCTCTGCTGTTGTTTGTGTGGGGTTATTGTCTCGACTGTTGTTTGTGTGGGGTTATTGTCTCTACTGTTGTTTGTGTGTGGGTATTGTCTCTGCTGTTGTTTGTGTGTGGTTATTGTCTCTACTGTTGTTTGTGTGTGGTTATTGTCTCTGCTGTTGTTTGTGTGTGGTTATTGTCTCTGCTGTTGTTTGTGTGTGGTTATTGTCTCTACTGTTGTTTGTGTGTGGTTATTGTCTCTGCTGTTGTTTGTGTGTGGTTATTGTCTCTACTGTTGTTGTTTGTGTGTGTGTGGTTATTGTCTCTACTGTTTGTTTGTGTGGGTTATTGTCTCTGTTTTGTGTGTGTGTGTGGTTGTTTATTTATCTCTCTACTGTTGTTTGTGTGTGGTTATTGTCTCTGCTGTTGTTTGTGTGGGGTGTCTCTACTGTTGTTTGTGTGTCTCTACTGTTGTTTGTGTGTGGTTATTGTCTCTACTGTTGTTTGTGTGTGGTTATTGTCTCTGCTGTTGTTTGTGTGTGGTTATTGTCTCTACTGTTGTTTGTGTGTGGTTATTGTCTCTGCTGTTTGTGTGGGGTTATTGTCTCTGTTGTTGTTTGTGTGTGGTTATTGTCTCTGTTGTTGTTTGTTTGGGGTTATTGTCTCTACTGTTGTGTGTGTGGGGTTATTGTCTCTACTGTTGTTTGTGTGTGGTTATTGTCTCTACTGTTGTTTGTGTGTGGTTATTGTCTCTACTGTTGTTTGTGTGTGGTTATTGTCTCTACTGTTGTTTGTGTGGGGTTATTGTCTCTACTGTTGTTTGTGTGTGGGGTTATTGTCTCTACTGTTGTTTGTGTGGGGTTATTGTCTCTACTGTTGTTTGTGTGGGGTCATTGTCTCTACTGTTGTTTGTGTGGGGTTATTGTCTCTACTGTTGTTTGTGTGGGGTTATTGTCCCTACTGTTGTTTGTGTGGGGTTATTGTCTCTGCTGTTTGTGTGTGGGGTACTGTTGTTTGTGTGGGGTTATTGTCTCTACTGTTGTTTGTGCGGGGTTATTGTCTCTACTGTTGTTTGTGTGGGGTTATTGTCTCTACTGTTGTTTGTGCGGGGTTATTGTCTCTACTGTTGTTTGTGTGGGGTTATTGTCTCTGCTGTTGTTTGTGTGGGGTACTGTTGTTTGTGTGGGGTTATTGTCTCTACTGTTGTTTGTGTGGGGTTATTGTCTCTACTGTTGTTTGTGTGGGGTTATTGTCTCTGCTGTTGTTTGTGTGTGGTTATTGTCTCTGCTGTTGTATGTGTGGGGTACTGTTGTTTGTGGGGAGTTGTTGTCTCTACTGTTGTTTGTGTGGGATTACCTTCTCTACTGTTGTTTGTGTGGGATTACTATCTCTACTGTTCTACCTTTTCACCATCCATGTCCTCAGCTTGGATAATAAGCATCGCAAGATTTCTCCACACTTGTAAATACTAGACCTAGATTTGCACACCACACTGGTTTCCAGGATTTGCACACCACACTGGTTTCCAGGATTTGCACACCACACTGGTTTCCAGGATTTGCACACCACACTGGTTTCCAGGATTTGCACACCACACTGGTTTCCAGGATTTGCACACCACACTGGTTTCCAGGATCAGAGAGGGGAATCAAAAACTGCAACACAGTCTCCATGGAGATGGTAGTTCATTACTGTGTTGGAAGTCCTTCAAAATGAGATCACATTGAATCCCTTGAATCCTAATGAACTCATGGAAGCCGGCCAAATCGCTAGTTAAAATGATGAACATAATTGAGTGAAATAATGTTAGCAAATATAGATCTTTCCTAGTAGAAGATACAAATCTGATGGTTGATGGACATTTTTCTCATGTTTCAGTACCTGCTGGGCAAGCTGATGAAGGCTGATGACCAGCTGTTGAGTTTTATGATACAGCGACTCTCTGCAACAAGTTCAGGTACATTTGGGCAGTTTCTTATCATCATGATCATATAGAAGGTCCTTTGCAGAACGACGCTCTCATCACAGTCTGCCTGAAAAAAAAAAAAACTCGGTTTCTCGCCAACTCTCCCGCCTCATGTACTTTCATATTCAAGGAGTCACTTAGATCCTGTGCCCATCTTTGTGTTGGTCGGCCCCTGCCTCCTTCCTGGTACCATGCCTTTTGCTATTATTTTTTCTCGATCCGCAATGACGTTTAATATGACTTAAATATTTCAGCTTCCAAGACAAGATGCTGTTTATTAGCCAAGCTTCCTTGCTGTTCAGATCTTTTAGAATGTCAGTATTTTTTCTCTTTTTTGTCCATGATATTTTAAGAATCTTTCTAGGGCATTTCAGCTCAAAAGCCCCTATTTTCTTCCTTAAAGACAGGTAGATAGTCCGCGACCTACATCCGTATGTTTGCTACAGGGAAGATTCATGCTCTCAAAATGTTAATGTTGATTTCCTTGCTGGTACTTTACCACAGACTTTGAATGCTGTTTAATCTGTGTTTTTTCTATGGCCATCCTCCTTTTGATTTCTGTCTGACAGTCTTCATTGCTGCCTATTATGGAGACTAGGTATTCAGTTTATGAAATTTTCAATTTCCTAATCATTAATTTTTTCTTCTGGGGGACAGCCAGTTTTGTCAGTGGATATTATTTTTCTTTTCTTCAAATTTAAGATTAGGTTTAGTTTCTTGTCACTCTCTATTAATTTTTAAATTCTGTATTGTTTTGCAGAGAATATTTGTTGGATCTCATGTGTGATACAATGAATATGCTGCCTGATGTGTGTGAGACAGTGAGCGGGCTGACTGTTATGTGAGCATCACTAATGGATCAAACAGCTGATGTGTATACCTGTTCTGATTGGTTACTTAAATTCAGGGGAACATTTCTACACATAGATTACACCTCATCACTTAGGATCAAGCAGCTTTTATATGTTATGAGATTGTTGATCATCATGATGTGTCAAGTCCCTACAGCCTGCCAGAAAGACTCTAGATCATTCACCACTTCCTGTGCCTTATGTATTTTCATGCCCAGGGTGTCTACCCTACTGATCAGCTCCTGCCCTGTCTTCCAGCAAGCATTTCTTTAAATTCTGTTCCTTTCGGACACTGCAACACAGTGACAGTATTTCCTCTGCCTATCCCTAAACCTTGATCTGACATGGTGCTCAATGTTCAGTGATATCACAGAATTCTCTATGTGACCTTTTACTTACAGGTGAAGTGGAACCGTTCCATGGTGCTGTTGTCATGTGTCTGCGTCGAGCTCAGTTGTTGGGACTGCTGAGACCTGCTCCCTGCGTGACTGGTGACAACTTGTGGTACGGACATTTGCGGCCAGATATGTTGAGAGCTGCCTTGTCTAGCGCTGATGAGCAGGTTGTTAACTGTGCTTGCTGTATTCTTTTGTTTCATATTGTTTTCTGGGTGTATAATTTTTAAGTTTACACATAGCTGGATGTTTATTTACAGTTAATGCTGATTGTACCAGAATTCTTCAGCAAGTTTTGCAGCTGTCTGCTTGGTTGTTGAAGATTTGTAATTCTGCTTTGCTATTATCATGTGTCCACTTATGCCAGCCTAGGCCTGGATAAGAAAATGAAAAGTTGGCCAGGGAAAAGATATGTGGAACAAGTAATCTGAACGGGGTTGGCAGTGGTGACCTAGGCTGTGGGAGGAAACAAAGTGATCAGACTGAAACAAAGAGCAAGCCATAAGTAATAAATCAAGTAAAACAAAAAGCAGTGCATGAGTACTAAATCCCTGTTTGCAGAAAATCACATCTGAACATTGAGAGGCAAATAAAAATTTTGTAGCTTCATGAATATTATGCTTCATTTTAATCTGTTTGTAGCAGGAATTCACAGGTGTGTCTTTGGTATGTTGTATAACAATAGCAGCTATGAAAACACACCTCAGTGAAAATTGTTGCAATTTGTTTGGTTTTGGTGTTTTGTGTCAGCAAATGTCGGCCAAGGAGTGGAATTGCTGTAGCATGTAAGAACATGTTGCGACTGCATTAGATGTTGCAGCTTAGATCCCACAATCATGTGGTCAGAACATGGGTGTTCATGGTATGGTATCCTGGAAGCCTAGGTCATTTGAAGCAGACATTCCTGACTTGATGAAAATATGAATACATAACCACTGGACTGAAGATAGATGGCCATAACCATTGGGCTGGAGATAGATAGCCATAACCACTGGGCTGGAGATAGCCATAACCACTGGGCTGGAGATAGATAACCATAACCACTGGGCTGGAGGTAGATAACCATAACCACTGGGCTGGAGATAGATAACCATAACCACTGGGCTGGAGATAGATAACCATAACCACTGGGCTGGAGATAGATAACCATAACCACTGGACTGGAGATAGATAACCGTAACCACTGGGCTGGAGATAGATAACCGTAACCACTGGGCTGGAGATAGATAACCATAACCACTGGGCTGGAGATAGATAACCGTAACCACTGGGCTGGAGATAGATAACCGTAACCACTGGGCTGGAGATAGATAACGATAACCACTGGGCTGGAGATAGATAACCATAACCACTGGGCTGGAGATAGATAACCATAACCACTGGGCTGGAGATAGATAACCATAACTACTGGACTGGAGATAGATAACCGTTTTTTGGGCTGGAGATAGATAACCGTAACCACTGGGCTGGAGATAGATAACCATAACCACTGGGCCGGAGATAGATAACCATAACCACTGGGCTGGAGATAGATAGCCATAACCACTGGGCTGGAGATAGATAACCGTAACCACTGGGCTGGAGATAGATAACCATAACCACTGGGCTGGAGATAGATAACCGTAACCACTTAGCTGGAGATAGATAACCATAACCACTGGGCTGGAGATAGATAACCATAACCACTGGACTGGAGATAGATAACCGTAACCACTGGGCTGGAGATAGATAACCGTAACCACTGGACTGGAGATAGATAACCGTAACCACTGGGCTGGAGATAGATAACCATAACCACTGGACTGGAGATAGATAACCGTAACCACTGGGCTGGAGATAGATAACCGTAACCACTGGGCTGGAGAAAAGAAGCCAGGATTGAAGTATAAGTAGATTTTCTGAATATCTGATTTTGAGCAAATGTTGTCATTGTTTTATTGTTGCTATTATTTAAAGTGTTTGTAAAAATAAAAAACTTTGGTCTGACTCTCTTATATCTGCGCAGATTCGACTGGATGCCTTTGCTTTACTTTGTGACAACTACAAGACGACGGAGACTGTTACAGACTTTGAATTCTCCATGTTGAAGTTTTTCATATTTTGCAACTTGAACAATCAGATGCCATCTTTCCGACAGAGCTTTCTGTCACTCCTAAATAAGGTTTGTTATAAATGTGCTTTGTCAGCAGTCATCTTACTTTCTGTCTGTATCTCCCTACCTCTTTGTATCTTTCTGTGACTTTACCTCGCTCTTTGTTTCTCTTTGTGTGTGTTCCTGTCTGTGTCTCTGTGTGTGTGTTCCTGTCTGTATCTCTTTGTGTGTGTTCCTGTCTGTATCTCTTTTTGTGTGTTCCTGTCTGTATCTCTGTGTGTGTGTTCCTGTCTGTATCTCTTTGTGTGTGTTCCTGTCTGTATCTCTTTGTGTGTGTTCCTTTCTGTATCTGTTTGTGTGTGTTCCTCTCTGTATCTCAGTCTGTTTGCCTGGTTTTTCACTCCATCTCTGTTTATGTTGGCTTCTCCATGTGCCTCCCTTCCTGTGTGTCTCTGTTTGTTGGTCTCATTCTCTCACTTATATCTTCCCCTTTACCTTTATGTTTGTTTCTCTGTGTGTCTCCCTCCCTGTGTGTCTCCCTCCCTGTGTGTCTCTGTTTGTTGGTCTCATTCCCTCTCTTATATCTTCCCCTCTACCTTTATGTTTGTTTCTCTGTGTGTCTCCCTCCCTGTCTGTCTCCCTCTCTGTGTGTCTCCCTCTCTGTGTGCCTCCCTCCCTGTGTGTCTCTGTTTGTTGGTCTCATTCCCTCTCTATTTCTTCTCCTCTACCTTTATGTTTGTTTCTCTTTGTGTCTGGCTTTCAATCTCACTTCCTATCTATTTCTCTTTGTTTGCCTATTCTCCATCCCTTGTATACCTCTCTTTGTTTGCTTATCTCTCTCCCTACCTCTCTATATCTCTCTGTGTCTGTTTGCTTATCTATCTTCCTACCTCTCTATATCTCTCTGTATCTGTTTGCTTATCTCTCTCCCTACCTCTCTATATCTCTCTGTATCTGTTTGCTTATCTCTCTCCCTACCTCTCTATATCTCTCTGTGTCTGTTTGCTTATCTCTCTCCCTACCTCTCTATATCTTTCTGTGTCTGTTTGACTCTCTCTTTTCCCTTCTCTTTATTTTTTTCTTTTTATCTTTACCCCCTTCCTGCCTATATTTCTCTATATCTGTTTGTCTCTGTCACGCCTTCTCTGCATCTGTTTGCCTCTGTCTCTCTTCTTCTGTATCTCTGTCTTTTCGTCTCTCCCCCTCCCCTCTCACTCTCTGTATCTCACTGTGTCGGTTTGCCTGTCTCTCTTCCTCTCTGTCTCTAAATTGTGTTGCCCCCCCCCCCCCCCCCCAGCTCTCTCACCACCTCTGTATTTATTTACCCCCACCCCACACCCACATCCCTCTCCCAGTCCTTCTCTATGGCTCTATGTGCTTCTCTCTCACCTTCCGTGATTATCTCACTTTGTCTACTGGTCTCTCTCTCTTTCTCTCTCTCTCTCTCTCTCTCTCTCCTTCCTCTTTGTATCTCTCTTTCTCTCTCAAGTATTCACCTGAAAGCTATGAAACTATGACTCTCCCTTTTCACTCCGTTATCTGACATTTTGAGGAGGCTAATTTTACCCACCTTTTAAGCTTTCTTCGTCTGTCATTCTCTGCCTCCATTTCTAGCGCTTTCTTCATTTAATGAATGTTTGTACGTGAAGGTTTGTATGGGAAGGTTTGTATGTGTGGCTGCTTTACTGTTCCTATTGTCTTTTCTTGGTGGTTAAAAAAAAAAACAGCACAACTACAGCTGTCAATATTTCATCATTTATTTCTTCTCTTGCACCATTTTCTCAACATTTTTCAGTTCTTGTCTCTTTCAATATTAGATTGTAGCCTAAACATAGTATATGACCCGCTGGTTTGATGTTTTTCTTTCACAAAACATAAGGCACATATTGTTTTAATTTCCTTGAAAACTACCTGGCATTCAGTTTTGCTCATGTTAACAATCATCGTCCAATCAGCTAGCTCCCCTCTGCCACCAAGTCTAGAAAAGCTGTAGAAACACTGTATTTAATTTGTGTGTAAACCCGCCATCTGTGCAGACGTATAAAGTACCTAATATGCCTAGTGAAACCATGAACAAATAAAAATACCTTGAAAAAGCTGAAACAAATTGCACAGTTTGGCTTTGAACCCTGGACGGATATAACCTGGAAGAGAACAGTTAATTCTCAAATTTTAAATCGATTTTCTGCATATTCCTTTCAGAAGCATGGCCATTGTTTGAAATTATTATCATAAAGTTTTAGAGTCTCGAGTTATTTGTTCTTTACATTTTCTGTTTGCCGACAGTTGTTTTTCAGACTCAAAGAATCTCTGGCTGCTCTGAAAAGACGAACCAAAAAGGGCAAACAGGAAGACTTGTTAGCCAAATCTGTGTTGCTTTATGAGGTATAAATAAATAGCTAATGTATTATTTTTTTGTGGGTAAATATAATACTGTTAAATTACCACTTAAAAAAATTTCAGTAAAAGTGTACTGTTATTTTGTGCATAGTTTCAGTTAACTTTTTGGAATAAAATATGCTTGGGTGTATCTTATAGGGACTATCCCTTCCAGGACGGTTGTTTCTAAACTCTTGTTTCTAAACCATTGTTTTTAAACTGTTGTTTCAAAACTGTTGTTTCTAAACCGTTGTTTCTAAACCGTTGTTTCTAAACTGTTGTTTCTAAACTGTTGTTTCTAAACTGTTGTTTCTAAACTGTTGTTTCTAAACTGTTGTTTCAAAACTGTTGTTTCTAAACTGTTGTTTCTAAACTGTTGTTTCTAAACTGTTGTTTCTAAACCGTTGTTTCTAAACCGTTGTTTCTAAACCGTTGTTTCTAAACTGTTGTTTCAAAACTGTTGTTTCTAAACCGTTGTTTCTAAACCGTTGTTTCTAAACCGTTGTTTCTAAACCGTTGTTTCTAAACCGTTGTTTCTAAACCGTTGTTTCTAAACTGTTGTTTCTAAACTGTTGTTTCTAAACTGTTGTTTCTAAACTGTTGTTTCTAAACTGTTGTTTCTAAACCGTTGTTTCTAAACCGTTGTTTCTAAACCGTTGTTTCTAAACCGTTGTTTCTAAACTGTTGTTTCTAAACTGTTGTTTCTAAACCGTTGTTTCTAAACCGTTGTTTCTAAACCGTTGTTTCTAAACCGTTGTTTCTAAACCGTTGTTTCTAAACTGTTGTTTCTAAACTGTTGTTTCTAAACTGTTGTTTCTAAACTGTTGTTTCTAAACTGTTGTTTCTAAACCGTTGTTTCTAAACCGTTGTTTCTAAACCGTTGTTTCTAAACCGTTGTTTCTAAACTGTTGTTTCTAAACTGTTGTTTATAAACTGTTGTTTCTAAACCGTTGTTTCTAAACCGTTGTTTCTAAACCGTTGTTTCTAAACCGTTGTTTCTAAACCGTTGTTTCTAAACCGTTGTTTCTAAACCGTTGTTTCTAAACCGTTGTTTCTAAACCGTTGTTTCTAAACCGTGGTTTCTAAACTCTTGTTTCTAAACTCTTGTTTCTAAACTCTTGTTTCTAAACTCTTGTTTCTAAACTCTTGTTTCTAAACTCTTGTTTCTAAACCGTTGTTTCTAAACCGTTGTTTCTAAACCGTTGTTTCTAAACCGTTGTTTCTAAACCGTTGTTTCTAAACCGTTGTTTCTAAACCGTTGTTTCTAAACCGTTTTTTCTAAACCGTTGTTTCTAAACCGTTGTTTCTAAACCGTTGTTTCTAAACCGTTGTTTCTAAACCGTTGTTTCTAAACTGTTGTTTCTAAACCGTTGTTTCTAAACCGTTGTTTCTAAACTGTTGTTTCTAAACTCTTGTTTCTAAACTGTTGTTTCAAAACTGTTGTTTCTAAACTGTTGTTTCTAAACTGTTGTTTCTAAACTGTTGTTTCTAAACTGTTGTTTCTAAACTGTTGTTTCTAAACTGTTGTTTCAAAACTGTTGTTTCTAAACTGTTGTTTCTAAACCGTTGTTTCTAAACCGTTGTTTCAAAACTCTTGTTTCTAAACTCTTGTTTCTAAACTCTTGTTTCTAAACTGTTGTTTCTAAACTGTTGTTTCTAAACCATTGTTTCTAAACTGTTGTAGCATTTGTTTGGCTCAAATATTTCAGTCTAAGGGGTTGTGGGGGTACAGATGACAGCTTGCTTTGTGAACACGGTGTATGATGAAACCTCCAGCAGACACACCCAGATTGATTGTGAGTATTAAGGGTTATCATCACATTAAAGACACTCTACGCCTTCACGGCATGACAATAGCCAGTGGCAGCCAACGTGCACTGGAACGCAAATTATTCCTCCCCATGACGCTTAACGGCAGAAGTGGTTTATGATGATTATGATCATCATCATCACAGCACCCTGGATAGATCCCTGAGTGCTTCGATTTCCTTGTCAAAAACTCCACAAGTGTAAAATGCCTGTTGTGTGTTGATAAATGAAACGTCTTGTCCCCTTAGTGAAATGTTCATTTTTTGCAGCATGGGAATTGAAATGCAACGGTACTTGTTTCAGGCCACCATTCTGCACATCCAAAAGATATCTGAACCTGTCAGCCAGTCATAAACCCGTTTCACTGTTGTATTTAACGCCATATCTCTTGCAGTTGATGGTATTTAACGCCATATCTCTTGCAGTTGATGGTGTAAATGAGGTAACAGCTTGTGCAAAAGAATGCTTCACGTATGTGGAAGGTAGCATTCAGGAATTCCAGGCTGGTACCCTGAACCACATATGGACAGGTCCTGCATACAGGTCTGTGTCAAGAGACCGTCCCAAAGTGGGACTCAGAGGCAGGATGTAACCGACTCTGAACTAGAATTACCTTGAGGTTACGGCCGTGCCTGTAGGCCACTAGGGGCGGTTCAGAGAAAATCTTGCTAGTGGTGGGGTCAGGCCTAATAATGGAGAGATGCTTGAGGAGGATATTTTGAGCACGGATGTTGTGAGGCTAGTAGGTAAGAATGAGAATGGGTCTGTTATTGTGCAGGCTAGGCTTGGAAGCGAGAACCTCAGCACGATGGAGAGATATTGCTGCATGAAAGGCAGCAGATAAGACATGTTCCGGATACCCATGGCGCCGGAAGAAGTCCAACAATTGATTTGTGATTTGATTGATTGTGAGTGTTTGTAATGAAATCTCTAGCAGAGTACCCAGATTGATTGTAAATGTTTATTCTATATCAAGAACTTTCTCACCTGGTTGACCAACCACATGTTGGAGAACCTGTATCCTGGGTCAGCGTTTGCCAGAAGGACAACAAGCCTGGCTGTTATATCACTGATGTCTACTTATTTTGTGACAGGTAAGGCACTGCACGGTTATCTGTGACAGGTAAGACACTGCATGGTTATCTGTGACAGGTAAGACACTGCACGGTTATCTGTGACAGGTAAGACACTGCACGGTTATCTGTGACAGGTAAGACACTGCATGGTTACCTGTGACAGGTAAGACACTGCAAGGTTACCTGTGACAGGTAAGACACTGCATGGTTATCTGTGACAGGCAAGACACTACATGGTTATCTGTGACAGGTAAGACACTACATGGTTACCTGTGACAGGTAAGGCACTACATGGTTACCTGTGACAGGTAAGACACTACATGGTTACCTGTGACAGGTAAGGCACTACATGGTTACCTGTGACAGGTAAGACACTGCATGGTTACCTGTGACAGGTAAGACACTGCATGGTTATCTGTGACAGGTAAGACACTACATGGTTACCTGTGACAGGTAAGACACTACATGGTTACCTGTGACAGGTAAGACACTACATGGTTACCTGTGACAGGTAAGACACTACATGGTTAAACTGTGGACTGCTGTAAGGTAGCACTACATTTTGCCTGCTGATCCAGAAGTGGGTTCAGGTCCTAGAGGAGCCAGAATTGTTTCAAACACGACTTTAGCTCCCAGGTGGAGCCAGACTTGTTTCAAACATGACTTTAACTCCCAGGTGGAGCCAGTGGTGTTTCAGCACACGACTTTAGCTCCCAGGTGAGCCAGAATTGTTTCAAACACGACTTTAGCTCCCAGGTGGAGCCAGACTTGTTTCAAACACGACTTTAGCTCCCAGGTGGAGCCAGACTTGTTTCAAACACAACTTTAGCTCCCAGGTGGAGCCAGCCTTGTTTCAAACATGACTTTAGCTCCCAGGTGGAGCCAGCCTTGTTTCAAACATGACTTTAGCTCCCAGGTGGAGCCAGACTTGTTTCAAACACGACTTTAGCTCCCAGGTGGAGCCAGCCTTGTTTCAAACACGACTTTAGCTCCCAGGTGGAGCCAGCCTTGTTTCAAACACGACTCTAGCTCCCAGGTGGAGCCAGCTTTGTTTCAAACATGACTTTAGCTCCCAGGTGGAGCCAGACTTGTTTCAAACACGACTTTAGCTCTCAGGTCGACCCAGCCTTAAGTGAGTACCAGGTAAAGTCCTGGGAAGTAAACGCGGCTGGCTTGATGCTGACCACATCACCCACCAGGTGCCGAATGGTCTGTAAAATATTGGTCTAGCCCTGTGTGCCCAGGACGCCTGAAAGCGTGGGAACAGAGTCCTTTAAATTGTGTTTTCCCCCCACCTTTTTAACATGATGGATGTCTGTTTATGGCAGGTGAAATGATTAATTCCGAATTGTGACAAGTAAAATGACGGATGTTTACATTCACTGATGTTATTGGAATCAGAAGATAAAACAATGGCACAGCGACCACTGCCTTGCATACAACCATTCATTCAAATCACACTTTACAAGACTAAAATGCACAAAGGGACATACATCTGCAAGAGAAAGCTCTGAGAATTACTTGAGATCAAGAGATTAGGTTGGTTGATTGTATGTTCCAGAAATATTAGTTTCTACAGCAAGACTTTTCTGGCCCAAAGATTTTGTGGGATTTTCAGGAGTGAATGTGAGGTGATAGGTCTGATAGATACATCAGAACTGTTGTCGGTATAACTACTTTGGTGCTACGGTTTGTTGTTATTGTCTTGTCATAGTAAAGATGATAGAAATGCTCTGAATGTTCTACCACAACTATAATATTCAACAAGAACATTGATTTAGCTCTGAAGGTGTGGCGCGGTGATTTATGTCACAGGCGTGAGGGGAAGTTGAGTCCAACATGATGTGTATAAGGAGATACTCCGTACGTCACTCAGGCGCCAGTCCTTCACTGTTCTGGTTTTACGGAACCTCACGCAAGACCCCTGCAGCACGTCCTCGTCGTGCGCCATGAATAATGTCTCAAATGAGCATTAACAGAGCTGTCAGGGGATCTTGGAGCTTGGCGGCCCCCAGAGGTGATGTGTCCTTGTGGCTCTCATCAGCCCGCCCCCAAACGCTTGGATGAAAAGGGTTATCAAAACTCATTAGGAACATGAGTATGCTTGCCAAACGTACAGCTAAAAATCACAACCCTTGGTTAAAAGAATGCGGAGTGAAGAGAACATTGTTCACTGTACATCCTCTGATAACCCTCAGTGTCGTCGTCACCGCGCCGAGGTACACCACAACAGCAACCATCCAGAGAATGGCTATCCATGTACATCCTCGGGTAACCCTTAGTGTCGTCGTCACCGCGCTGAGGTACACCAAAACAGCAACCATACATAGGCGGGCCAGCCATGTACATCCTCGTGTAACCCTTAGTGTCGTCGTCACCGCGCTGAGGTACACCACAACAGCAACAGCCCATTGGCTGGCTAAGCCTACTTGTCCGACAAAACTAGATCCTACGGCACACGAGTGAGCTCAAAATCTGACCTCCACAATTTGTACTGAACGGAAAAAGACCAAATGTCCACACCCAAAGACCCCACTCGCCCGAGTGTTGGGACCAAACTGATAACGGTACGCAGGATGTAAAATTCCGTCGGGCTAACGGCTCGTCAAAGAAATCTAACCTGCGAAGAAAAAAAAATGTGCCTATTCGTGTGGTCACAAAAGTCCAAAATCCACAGGCTGCTTCCCGCTGACTTCCAGAGGGCGCAGCTCTTGTCAAGCGGGAAGCCTGATACGGTTGTGAGGTTAAGCAGGCATGTGCAGGACGTGACGATTCCTTGGGTGAGCCCAGAACCAGAGCGCCATGTGCCGGCTCTGCATACATGGAAGCCTCCTTGGATGGCGGGGAATGCCCATGATCTGCCCCTGCCTTCCCTTGAGGGCTAACTGTTCCACAGGGGGCTGCCCCAAAGGGGTACTCCGGGGGCAATACCTGTGGAGAAGGAGACAAAGTAGACTCCACACAAATCAGGCAACGTCTTGACCCACACAAAACAATAGCCACAGTCAACCTAGAAATAGGCCTGACGTCTTCCTTCGAAGTCGGAGTACAGATTCCCATGAGGCAGGGAACATTAAAACGGTTGTACACGCAAAAATCAGGTCCCGGTGAAGGCCAAAAGTCCAAGCGGACGATTAACCGGGACCTTCCGCCGGAATTCACAGCCGGTGAACGCAAAAAAAAAAAAAAAAAAAAAAAAAAAAAAGCTCTGAAGGTTCTACCTCAACAACTGACTCCTTGCAGGTTCATTATGGGGGCTACAGTTTAGGGCTGATTAGTCTGAATATTATGAAACATTGTTTCGGACAGAGCAAAATTATGATCGTCTTCATAACGAAGTGGTCCAGCTGCTCGTTCTCTGAAGATCATGAGTTCTGTTCACAGTTGCGCCATTTGGTTCATAAGTACAGATTTGATGGGGACCTCAGGTGGTTGTCACTGGAGCCACAGTGTTTGTACTTTGGGTTGTGGGTTTGTCAAATGGCTAGCTCTTCTGTGGATAAAGACAGAGCCATATGGGTAAAAACTAGAGGCAGTGTAGCGGATCCTCTTGACCTTAACCTTTTAACTTTAAACCTAAAGGTCACCACATCTCATCTCACAGATTACCAGCAGTGAATTTCAGCAGCAGGGAAATGAAAGATGGTTTATGTGATTTACTTTCCTGTTTGGCATGCATTTCTCAGTGTTTGCAGCCATTGTTAAGTGGAGTTGGACAAATTAAAATTCAGTTGTTAGTTACTTCATGTGGTGCACTATATTGAGAAAGTGATGAAAGAAAGTGTTGATTTCCGGCTCTTATTTGCATATAATGAGGGCTCCTAGGGGAAGTAACGAATTGTAATCCTGTAGCCTACCAAGCAGTCGTAAGAGGGGATTATGGGTAGGGTTGAATTTGGGTCACCTACATCATCCTGTAAAAGAGACTACAATTATAAAAGCTACCTAAGAAACACTCTGCGTCTTTTAACATCATTCGGTTGAGGGTCTTTGCTTGACGGATGGATACAGGCCAAGGAAGAAGCTGTGGCTGTGGAAGTTTCTGTGAAAAGATGATCTGTCTAAGGCATCAGTGGTCACTTTCATTGTGTGTTGTTTCAGGAGAGGATGGCTTCAGTCTGCCAGCATGGCTGACACCACGACACATCCAGACTCTGCTGGAGTGCCTGGCAGACACGTTCGAGGAGAACAAGAGAGAAGCTCTCAAAGTCTTAGCTGTGTACCTGAGCCACCAGGGCTGTATCTGGGTAAGTAACTCTGTTGTTTCAGTGGAGCCTGCTCCACCCACAGTGTGTGCATGGTATTGGCTTGTACAAACTAAACAAGGGTGGACAACTCCAGTGATCCTGAGTAGTGGATCAAACATGTAGTGGATCAAACATGTAGTGGATCAAACATGTAGTGGATCAAACATGTAGTGGATCAAACATGTAGTGGATCAAACATGCAGTGGATCAAACATGTAGTGGATCAAACATCATGCTCTCTTAAACTAGAACAAAATAATCAAAAATATAAATAAAATTAAAAAAAAAAAGGCATTCTAAAGAGGTCACTGCCCCAGCAAGGTTTCAATTTAGAAAAGCCATTTACAGAAGATTATTTATAGCATTTGTGAGTCTTGTGTCTGATTCTCACCGGTTTCTCATTGTCTCTATTGCTTTGAAGTTGGTGCACTAAGCTGAGGTTCTTCCGGTGTGATCTTTAGGAGGTGACAGGAGCAGTTATGGAGAAATCTGCATACAGTCCTTTACAAACTCCTGAACTGTGTGTGCCATAGAAGCATGTTGTTGGGTCAGGAGCTGAATAAAGCTCATCCTGTCGGTGTCATGTGGCCATATAGTCAGAGCTGTTGTGATCATGAGAGCAAAGCCATTTCGTGACAGGGCCAATAGTCAGAGCTGTTGTGATCATGAGAGCAAAGCCATTTGGTGACAGGGCCAATAGTCAGAGCTGTTGTGATCATGAGAGCAAAGCCATTTGGTGACAGGGCCAATAGTCAGAGCTGTTGTGATCATGAGAGCAAAGCCATTTGGTGACAGGGCCAATAGTCAGAGCTGTTGTGATCATGAGAGCAAAGCCATTTGGTGACAGGGCCAATAGTCAGAGCTGTTGTGATCATGAGAGCAAAGCCATTTGGTGACAGGGCCAATAGTCAGAGCTGTTGTGATCATGAGAGCAAAGCCATTTGGTGACAGGGCCAATAGTCAGAGCTGTTGTGATCATGAGAGCAAAGCCATTTTGGTGACAGGGCCAATAGTCAGAGCTGTTGTGATCATGAGAGCAAAGCCATTTGGTGACAGGGCCAATAGTCAGAGCTGTTGTGATCATGAGAGCAAAGCCATTTGGTGACAGGGCCAATAGTCAGAGCTGTTGTGATCATGAGAGCAAAGCCATTTGGTGACAGGGCCAATAGTCAGAGCTGTTGTTTGATCATGATGAGCAAAGCTATTTGGTGACATCAAAAAAGTGTCATAGCTCACTTCCAGTTGTCAGGTAAGAACATGATCATTTCAGTCTGTTGTCGGTACTGAAACACCATGAATGTCATCCTGTTCACTTCCAGTTGTCAGGTAAGAACATGATCATTTCAGTCTGTTGTTGGTACTGAAACACCTCGAATGTCATCCTGTTCACTTCCAGTTGTCAGGTAAGAACATGATCATTTCAGTCTGTTGTTGGTACTGAAACACCATGAATGTCATCCTGTTCACTTCCAGTTGTCAGGTAAGAACATGATCATTTCAGTCTGTTGTTGGTACTGAAACACCTCGAATGTCATCCTGTTCACTTCCAATTGTCAGGTAAGAACATAATCATTTCAGTCTGTTGTTGGTACTGAAACACCATGAATGTCATCCTGTTCACTTCCAGTTGTCAGGTAAGAACATGATCATTTCAGTCTGTTGTTGGTACTGAAACACCTCGAATGTCATCCTGTTCACTTCCAGTTGTCAGGTAAGAACATTATCATTTCAGTCTGTTGTTGGTACTGAAACACCTCGAATGTCATCCTGCTCACTTCCAGTTGTCAGGTAAGAACATGATCATTTCAGTCTGTTGTTGGTACTGAAACACCTCGAATGTCATCCTGCTCACTTCCAGTTGTCAGGTAAGAACATGATCATTTCAGTCTGTTGTTGGTACTGAAACACCTCGAATGTCATCCTGCTCACTTCCAGTTGTCAGGTAAGAACATGATCATTTCAGTCTGTTGTTGGTACTGAAACACCTCGAATGTCATCCTGTTCACTTCCAGTTGTCAGGTAAGAACATGATCATTTCAGTCTGTTGTCGGTACTGAAACACCATGAATGTCATCCTGTTCACTTCCAGTTGTCAGGTAAGAACATGATCATTTCAGTCTGTTGTTGGTACTGAAACACCTCGAATGTCATCCTGTTCACTTCCAGTTGTCAGGTAAGAACATGATCATTTCAGTCTGTTGTTGGTACTGAAACACCATGAATGTCATCCTGTTCACTTCCAGTTGTCAGGTAAGAACATGATCATTTCAGTCTGTTGTTGGTACTGAAACACCATGAATGTCATCCTGTTCACTTCCAGTTGTCAGGTAAGAACATGATCATTTCAGTCTGTTGTTGGTACTGAAACACCATGAATGTCATCCTGTTCACTTCCAGTTGTCAGGTAAGAACATGATCATTTCAGTCTGTTGTTGGTACTGAAACACCATGAATGTCATCCTGTTCACTTCCAGTTGTCAGGTAAGAACATGATCATTTCAGTCTGTTGTTGGTACTGAAACACCATGAATGTCATCCTGCTCACTTCCAGTTGTCAGGTAAGAACATGATCATTTTAGTCTGTTTGAGCTGCCAGGTGAGAAAATCGTCCCACTTAGTTTTAGTTTCCCCATGTAGGTTCTGGAACTTCATTTAAGGAAACAAGTATAGAAACAAGCATGTCTTACAAGACAACTAATTAGATGTGTTTGCCTAAAGTCAGAGTGCCTGAGAATTAGGAGCCAACAGTCTGCATAGAAATTGCCCAAATCTGTAAAACGGATATCATCTCTTCGTATCTGGATCCACTTGTACCTTGCGGAGTGGAGGTAAAGAATAATTTTCGGAAGTACCCATTTGTGCACTTCGTAAATGGAGATTGCGAGAGACTCTAGCAAGGCCACCAGTTGAATTTCCCTGTTTGAACACAAAGATAAAAAAAAAAAGGTAATTTAGTGAGTGAATCTATTGTATTATGTTTGTGTATGCAGATATCATTCCTTGTGAAGTGCTCCTGCCAGTCCGGACATTGATACAGTCAGAGAAAATGACAGCCCCGTTGATGCTGCAGAACATTCTCCTGTCACTCCTGGACAGCCAGATATCTGTGGCTAACCAGAGCTTGATAACAGCAGCAGCAAACAGGCCCATGTATCCGACCTTACACTGCATTAGGTACATCATGCAGGAGATGAACTTCAAGTAAGTACTACAAGTTATGTCTTCTGCGTCATGCTGTAGTCACGTCAGTCTCTAGCATGTCCCTTGCAGAACCTTTCTCCAATTACAAGCTTCTGGAAAACTTCTCCATCACAAGCAAGATGTCCCGCGGCCGATACACCCATCTGGAGATCATCTGCTACTTCCTGCACCCATCTTCTCTTTGGCCTTCCTCTTTCTCTCTTCCCAGGCATATACCCCTCCATTATTGTTCTCTCTAAACTTTCACGACATTTCAAGTGACCAGAATATTTCAATATTTTGTGTGTGTTTTACTTTAATAGCCTACCTTCTTCAATATTCAGTTCTTGAAATAAGGATACATTTGTTCTTTTCTGTTTGCTGTAGTAGGCCCTATAAATATGCTTGGTTGTTAATGGTTTCTGCTCTGATAGTGGCAGAATTAAACTGTGCCCGGCCAGTATGATTCTGGGATTCTGTGAATGCCATCTGCTGAATGAGGATAGTCCCAAGTACCATAACAAATATTGCTACTGAGGTATAAAATATCAAGTCTTTACTTCAGGTGTAAAATGTGAAATGTAGTTATTCCAAGGATTGCCCCTAACAATGACCTTTGTGAAAATTTTGTTTCAGAAAGCTGCCGCCGGAAATGGTCCCAGCAGCAAGGGAGTTTATCCAGCACCTGATCACTAGCTGTCTAAATCTGTCCAGAGTAGTCTCTCCTGTTGTGCAGAACTCTTCACCAGAGGGCAATATTCCGGAAGCTTTACTTGGCCCTGGACTAAACATTGGTAACATCCTGGAGCTCCGCCTGCCGGGTTCAGATGAAAGTAAATCCTTGTGTTAGATGAACTGCATTATGGTTGTTTTTTTTTGTTGGTGCGGTATCATGTGAACATTTATGCAAGATTAGCTAGTGTTTAGCACAGGTTAGCCACCACAGTGGTATCAGAGTTATATATCCAGTTATCATATCTTTGTTTCTGCCTACCAGTACAGCAGCAAAAGTGGGCCATAGAGTCCATTAGAATATACGGTGCTTAGTAAAGCACCCGTTATGTCACTGTTTTTAGGCCATTTGGTGATAGAATACATTGCCTACATGACACATAAATTTGTATGTCATTTGGTGATGGAATAGATTGCCTACACCAAACATCAATCTTTCTGTCATTTGGTGATGTAATACATTGCCTAAACCACATATCACTCTTTCTGTCATTTGGTGATGTAATACATTGCCTACACCACACATCACTCTTTCTGTCATTTGGTGATTGCATACATTGCCTACATGACACATAAATTTGTATGTCATTTGGTGATGAAATACATTGCCTACACCATACATCACTCTTTCTGTCATTTGGTGATTTAATACATTGCCTACACCACACATCACTCTTTCTATCATTTGGTGATGGAATACATTGCCTACACCAAACGTCACCCTTTATGTCATTTGGTGATGGAATACATTGCCTACACCACACGTCACCCTTTATGTCATTTGGTGATGGAATACATTGCCTACATCACACATCACTCTTTCTGTAATTTGGTGATGTAATACATTGCCTACACCGCACATCACCCTTTATGTCATTTGATGATGGAATACATTGCCTACACCACACGTCACCCTTTATGTTATTTGGTGATGGAATACATTGCCTACACCACACATCATCCTTTATGTCATTTGGTGATGGAATATATTGCCTACATCACACATCACTTTTTCTGTCATTTGATCACAGACAGTAGTGCCTATACCATTGGGCACACATCATTTTTCAGCACTCAGTTGTTTTAAATTACAAGAAAATGTAAATGACATTTCATTTCTGGATTGTCATAAACGTTGTTCTTCTTGCAGACATGGAACCACAAACCACAGACCAGTCTGACGTGGCCAGTACCAGTCGAGCTCTGGTGGAGTCCATGCCAGAGTACCTTGTCGTCTGCTGCTGGAGGAGCATCAAGGAAGTGTCCTTGACCCTGGGAAACATGTGCTTGCAAATTCCTCCTGCCCAGATGGCAGAAGTTGGTACACAGAGTAGCCTACTGTCCCTGCAGCAGGTGAGTTGTTCATTTATCAGTGGGTTGATTTATTGTCAAGGGACTTGAGGTTTTCTTTGTGGTCGGTCAGATAATTGATTGGTTATGGATTGGTTGATAGATTGTGGATTGGTTGATAGATTGTGGATTGGTTGATAGATTGTTTGGTTGGGTAGTTGAATTACAAATTGCTCTGTTAGTTGACTGATTGGTTGGTTAATTCATTGGTCAGTTGAATTCTGTGATCATCTTCATCACACTATCAGATCCACAGGATCATATAAGAATAGTCTCTGACCCATGATTATCATCATCACACTCAGTCAGACTGTGTAGCCACAGGATCCTAGGGTTAAGATATAGTCTCTGACCCAAACATACTGTCAATATTGTGTTATGCTCTAGCTTAGTTCACCAAACACTGTGTAGCTCCCTGGCAAGGATCCTACGGTTTTATTTTGACAGTATATACCTTACACGATTCTGTACAACCTTCACATATCTGTGTTAACACTTCTGTAAACCTTTGACAGTTCTTCAGAACACGATTCTGTACAACCTGGGGTTTACAATGTTGAAGCACACAGGCAGTTTTAATAATCACAGAATACACTTAAGAGCACCTAACTGATCTGAGATTCTGGTGATTGTGTGAGATGGTGAATCACGAATGTCCCCGTTGGCAGTGTGTGTGATGAAGAAAAGGATGATAAATGAGCTCTTGTCTGAGAACGCCAGTGCATATACCTGCAACAGCCTGCATACAAAAAAGTCAGATATGTAAAATGGATGTGCCTGCAACAGCCTGCATACAAATAAGCCAGATATGTAAAATGGATGTGCCTGCAAAACTCAAGTTCTGGAACAAGACCAAGGTCTAAAAGTGGCTAAACAACCAGAACTTTCCGCTGGAGTCTACAGCCATTGAAGGCCAGGAAGAAGACTATCAGATATTTTGGCTCTCACACTGTTGGGTTCCAACCTGGTACCAGAGCACCATTCTCTTACCAGAGTTACATGGCCGTCCTTCCACTTTTCAAACTCAGAAACCAGTGAAATGATGCCAGACTGATCCAGAAACATCACATTTGTAGGAGATCATCATTCAGCAGCAAATAGAGGCTGGCTGAGATCAAGCTTTGATTGGTCAGGTTCCCTTTAACAGATTTGTAGATGTTTGCATTGTCAGCAGACTCCTACCTCATGTCAGTATTGTGGTCTTGGTCCTACAGGTCAAGGTTATTGGAGAATACTTCACCACTCAGCTCCTGGAATCTATTCACAGAGGTGCCTTTGAGCTGGCTTATGCTGGCTTTCAGTTGCATTAACGATTGTTTACCTGGGTACATCCATGGCATCGACAGCATACCAGATCACAACCGTGAACACTTCAACAAATGGCAGAGTCGAGGGACCATCAGTCAGTCTTCTCCAGGTCCAAAACATTTTAACTCTCTTTCTTCTGTCAAGTCACATCTTTGTATGCTCATTTCAGTTTTTACAGGGGAAACCTGTATTTATTTCGTGCGTGACTTTTGTCGCTAAGATTGTTACTTTACCACTGTTATACTTAACTCATGTTGTACATTCATACACATGGACAGTAGGTATATGACACCTTTGAAGTTGGAGTGCATCTGCCTGAGAGACAAGGAACCAATAGTCTCCATGTCTGGATAAATGGATGAACAACCAGGACTTGAGGTCTGGGTTTACAGCTGGTGAATGCAAACAAGCTGATCAAACAGTGAAAGAGTTTAACTCTCACAGATGACTTTATAAACAGTGGATGAGGGATGACTGTGTAACAGCAAATGAGATAGGAATCTGACTTGTGAGTGGTGATGTTAACATTGAAAGGCACTGACTTGTGAGTGGTGATGTTAACATTGAAAGGGACTGACTTGTGAGTGGTGATGTTAACATTGAAAGGGACTGACTTGTGAGTGGTGATGTTAACATTGAAAGGGACTGACTTGTGAGTGGTGATGTTAACATTGAAAGGCACTGACTTGTGAGTGGTGATGTTAACATTGAAAGGGACTGACTTGTGAGTGGTGATGTTAACATTGAAAGGCACTGACTTGTGAGTGGTGATGTTAACATTGAAAGGCACTGACTTGTGAGTGGTGATGTTAACATTGAAAGGGACTGACTTGTGAGTGGTGATGTTAACATTGAAAGGGACTGACTTGTGAGTGGTGATGTTAACATTGAAAGGCACTGACTTGTGAGTGGTGATGTTAACATTGAAAGGGACTGACTTGTGAGTGGTGATGTTAACATTGAAAGGCACTGACTTGTGAGTGGTGATGTTAACATTGAAAGGCACTGACTTGTGAGTGGTGATGTTAACATTGAAAGGCACTGACTTGTGAGTGGTGATGTTAACATTGAAAGGGACTGACTTGTGAGTGGTGATGTTAACATTGAAAGGCACTGACTTGTGAGTGGTGATGTTAACATTGAAAGGCACTGACTTGTGAGTGGTGATGTTAACATTGAAAGGCACTGACTTGTGAGTGGTGATGTTAACATTGAAAGGCACTGACTTGTGAGTGGTGATGTTAACATTGAAAGGCACTGACTTGTGAGTGGTGATGTTAACATTGAAAGGCACTGACTTGTGAGTGGTGATGTTAACATTGAAAGGGACTGACTTGTGAGTGGTGATGTTAACATTGAAAGGCACTGACTTGTGAGTGGTGATGTTAACATTGAAAGGCACTGACTTGTGAGTGGTGATGTTAACATTGAAAGGCACTGACTTGTGAGTAGTGATGTTAACATTGAAAGGCACTGACTTGTGAGTGGTGATGTTAACATTGAAAGGCACTGACTTGTGAGTGGTGATGTTAACATTGAAAGGGACTGACTTGTGAGTGGTGATGTTAACATTGAAAGGCACTGACTTGTGAGTGGAGATGTTAACATTGAAAGGCACTGACTTGTGAGTGGTGATGTTAACATCGAAAGGCACTGACTTGTGAGTGGAGATGTTAACATTGAAAGGCACTGACTTGTGAGTGGTGATGTTAACATTGAAAGGGACTGACTTGTGAGTAGTGATGTTACCGTTGAAAGGCACTGACTTGTGAGTGGAGATGTTAACATTGAAAGGGACTGACTTGTGAGTAGTGATGTTACCATTGAAAGGCACTGACTTGTGAGTGGAGATGTTAACATTGAAAGGGACTGACTTGTGAGTGGTGATGTTAACATTGAAAGGCACTGACTTGTGAGTGGTGATGTTAACATTGAAAGGCACTGACTTGTGAAGGTCACTATCCACCAGTGAAGAAAACTTGATATACAAGGATGACTTCCTAAACAGTAAAGAAGCTGGCTTGAAATGGTAGTTGGGTGACACTGAAGAAAATTGAGTTAGGAGCATGTCATTTACCTTTGGTTGATATATTTTAATGAAGCCCAAGATCATGTTCATTGATTGGGTGATATAGTCCTTTTATTGTTTCTTCAGCCACCACCTGACCTCCTTTCACCTATTGCCGGCCCAGTGGTTGTCTGATGTGATAGACAGCATAAAGTCTGATGACCCAGATTCAAAACTGTGCTCAACACGAAGAAGTGCAGGTGTTCCATTTTTTGTACAGGTGAACTTTATTATCTCTACATTAGTTTTGAATTTGGTTTTCTAGGAGTGAATGAACTAATGAACTTTATTTTATTGTTGTTGTTGTTGTTGTTAGATGGTTTAAAATGAGACTGCCTAGCTGCTGTTGCTGCCTGCGATGCTAATGCCATCGCCACCGACTGTGCAGGTTAGGATTTTATTTGTGCCCTTGACAGAAGAAACCTATAACCTTACAGAGGATTCAAACCCAGGTCCCCTGCATGAGAGCCCTATATTCTTAACAGTTTGGCCAGCAGCTCCTCTAAGACTAATTGAGTGGAGGATGTAGAAGTTCTGGAAGATATTCAACAATGAAGATGAAACAGAGGCCGGCTTTTAATCAGGATTTAACTGGTACTGTTATCATGTCGGCTCTTCGTTGGTTACTGAAGAAAAGGACGGAGCTCATTCATTCATTTCTCTAAGAACAAGACAGCTAATGGTATGTGCTGCCACTCAGGGTCAGTACATGTATTTATTTGTAATGTCTGTTATCTGACTAAATTAGTCTTTGCTGTCGACTAGTTTATATGTGCATGTATTTAACCAGTTGTTTATCATCTGACCATCTAGGCAGTGACTTCCACAGAGCCTGCCACGGGCGGCAGAAAGTGCTTTCACAGTGTCATGAAGGAGCTGCTGATCCTAGCCTTGTCACATGTGAGAGAGGACAGACTTCAGTCCAGTCAGGCACAGGTTTGTCTCATTGTTTCTTGAGAAGATTTACATTTACATCCAGTAGAACTCTTTCAAACGCAGAAATTCCCCGTGTGGGTTCTGGGGCCCTATTATAGGAAAAACAAGAATAGACCTACTGCCTACCCAAAGGCATGACATAAGAGTCGATTCACTGGGAGCTTCCTTCGAAGTCGGAGTGCATCTGCATGAGAGTCATGGAACCAACTGTCTGCATACAGATGAGTCAGAACTGTAAAACTGATGCGCATGCAACACTCAGGTTCTGGAACATGACTGCAGTGGATGAGCAAACAGAACTTTCCGCCAGAGCTTACAGCTGGTAAACACACAGAAGAAGAAGAAGTGCAGAAATAAATTTATCAATTAGTTTTCAAGAGATTAAGATCATGCTTCTAACATTTTCGCTCCGGAAACACTTTTAAAAAAAAGGGTCAAATACTTTTGGTAATTCCTCCATCCATCCGTGCATCCATCGGTGCACACTTTTTTTTTGTCTGCTGCCCACCATTATCCCCACCACTGCATCATCATTTTCATTATTAAAATTACTCATTGGATTGATGTTTTCCTTAGCCTGGCTTCTTGATAAAACATCTCTTCTTAGACATTTTACATTTCTTTTCTGCATTTGCCTTCAAAGTACCATTGACACATTGTGTTGTGACTTACAGCTAGGCGGCCAAATCAATTGCAACTTTTAACCAGAAGGAATGAGACTGAGTCAGTCTCCGGTGATGGCTGTATCACTTCACTAGCAACTAGAAGCAATGTGAGTCAGTCTTCGATGATGGCTGTATCACTTCACTAGCAATTAGAAGGAATGTGACTGAATCAGTCTTTGGTGATGGCTGTATCACTTCACTAGCAACTAGAAGAAATGTGACTGAATCAGTCTCCGGTGATGGCTGTATCACTTCACTAGCAATTAGAAGGAATGTGACTGAATCAGTCTTCGATGATGGCTGTATCACTTCACAAGCCACTAGAAGGAATGTGACTAAATTCAGTGTGACTGAATAACTTGCTGTTATATTTCCCTCTTGCTGTTTTACTTGATACTGTTTTTTTTTGGGTACTGTGTTCTTGCTAGGTTCATGCACTGAACATCCTGAGAGCTTTGTATAGAGATGCTCGTCTTGGCGAAGAGGTAGTGCCATATGTTGCAGACGGTTTGAAAGCTTCAATCCTTGGGTTCAAATCTGAGCAGTGGGCAGTAAGTTATTTATCCTCTTTCTCTCTCTTAATGTATAATAAATTCCCTCACACCCCCCCCCCTTTTTTTTTCTATCTCTGTGTCTATCTCTTTATCTCTCTCTCTCTCTCTCTCTCTCTCTCTCTCTCTGTCTCTGTCTCTACCTCTCTGTCATTTGTTATTTATCCCTGTGCATATTTGTGTGTTGTCATCATATCTGCATGTGCTGGTATTTTTTGTTTTTTAGTCTCTGTTTAAATTGTGAATCTGAGTTTGTGCAGTGACCCATCAGATCCACTCCTGCGGCCATGTTGATAGGAAATTCAGTGGCCAGTTTTTTTGTTTTTTTTTTAACAGAGGTCCTATATATGTAACTGAATGACTGTTTCACAAATCAAATATTTCATACATTCTTGAGATGAGAAAATTTGCTTGAAGTAAAAACTTTCCTCCGTAATCTTTGAATGTGAATTAATGTACTTTATGAACATGGGAAGCGGCCATCACGCTGGGGATTGTTTTGACTGCTAGGCTCTCTTCTCATCTGCTGGTTGTAGTCGTCTCCCTTTACAAAGTTCCAGAAATTTCTGACAATAAATTGCCATTTTTAAAAAAATTAAATGGCCATCACGTGGCATCTTTTCTCAGCATATTCTTGTGCATCAGAGTTATACCCCATGTTGTCTCCACACTAATTAATGTTGAAGCAGGAATTTTATGTACATTGCAAGCATGTATATCCAGAACAGAAGTGTCCATACCTGTTCTCCACCTCAGTGTCATAGGAGGAGCAACAGCCATACATTGAGTGTGTGTGACATAAGCAGTGTCAGAATTATGCTGATATCAGTTCTGGCAACTGTCTCTATTTTATATTTCTTGGTTTAGTCCCAGGCTTTTTCCCATGTACTGACGTCCTACATGGCAGCAAGGGTTTGGCATCATTTACCTTCTTCTAGAGGCACTGTTAATCAATGTGGTTAGAGGCCAGAAGTTGGTACATTTAGTTCTTAGAGACTATGGCGTGAGAATATTTATTAGTCATGGGAACTAATCCGTTTACAATCTCAGATGACAGCTCTTTGAAGCTGACATGGTTTATATTCCGACATATTTTATATTCAACACAAATCTTATGTTTAACTCCTTCAGTCCCAAGAAACACATCATACATTCATACATTCCTACCTGGAAGCCCAATGAACGCAAGATGCCCCAATTTTACGTCTCTCTTTACTAACCTTTGGGCCTGTAATGCTAAACCCTTAATACTAAACGAGGGAACAGAAGTTACGGTGTGTATTAAACTCCATGGGTAATGTATCCATGTATGGGATAAACTCCACGTGTAACGTATGCCTGTGTGTGATATACTCCACGTGTAACATATCCCTGTGTGTGCCAGGTACAGAACTCGGCCACGTTGTTGCTCAGTGCTCTCATGACCAGGATGTTCGGAGTCAAGCGCAGCAAGGATGAAACCAACATGTCCAAGAAGAACTGGTAGGTCACTTGTTCACTGGGGTTGTTGTTGTTGTTGTTGATGTTGATGTTGATGAAACCAACATGTCCAAGAAGAACTGGTAAGTCACTTGTTCACTGGGGTTGTTGTTGTTGTTGTTGATGTTGATGTTGATGAAACCAACATGTCCAAGAAGAACTGGTAAGTCACTTGTTCACTGGGGTTGTTGTTGTTGTTGATGTTGATGAAACCAACATGTCCAAGAAGAACTGGTAAGTCACTTGTTCACTGGGGTTGTTGTTGTTGTTGATGAAACCAACATGTCCAAGAAGAACTGGTAAGTCACTTGTTCACTGGGGTTGTTGATGATGAAACCAACATGTCCAAGAAGAACTGGTAAGTCACTTGTTCACTGGGGTTGTTGATGATGAAACCAACATGTCCAAGAAGAACTGGTAAGTCACTTGTTCACTGGGGTTGTTGTTGTTGTTGATGAAACCAACATGTCCAAGAAGAACTGGTAGGTCACTTATTCACTGAGGTTTTTCTGTTGTTGTTGAAACCAACATGTCCAACAAGAAACTGTTGATGAATGAAACCAACATGTCCAAGAAGAACTGTAGGTCACTTAGTTGTTGTTGTTGATGTTGATGAAACCAACATGTCCAAGAAGAACTGGTAGGTCACTTGCTCACTGGGGTTGTTGTTGTTGTTGTTGTTGATGAAACCAACATGTCCAAGAAGAACTGGTAGGTCACTTGTTCACTGGGGTTGTTGTTGTTGTTGTTGTTGTTGTTGTTGATGTTGATGAAACCAACATGTCCAAGAAGAACTGGTAAGTCACTTGTTCACTGGGGTTGTTGTTGATGTTGATGAAACCAACATGTCCAAGAAGAACTGGTAAGTCACTTGCTCACTGGGGTTGTTGTTGTTGTTGTTGATGTTGATGAAACCAACATGTCCAAGAAGAACTGTAGGTCACTTATTCACTGGGGTTGTTGTTGTTGTTGTTGATGTTGATGAAACCAACATGTCCAAGAAGAACTGGTAGGTCACTTGTTCACTGGGGTTGTTGTTGTTGTTGTTGTTGTTAATGAAACCAACATGTCCAAGAAGAACTGGTAGGTCACTTGTTCACTGGGGTTGTTGTTGTTGTTGTTGTTGTTGTTGTTGTTGATGAAACCAACATGTCCAACAAGAACTGGTAGGTTACTTGTTCACTGGGGTTGTTGTTGTTGATGAAACCAACATGTCCAAGAAGAACTGGTAGGTCACTTGTTCACTGGGGTTGTTGTTGTTGTTGTTGTTGATGAAACCAACATGTTCAAGAAGAACTGGTAGGTCACTTGTTCACTGGGGTTGTTGTTGTTGTTGTTGATGTTGATGAAACCAACATGTCCAAGAAGAACTGGTAGGTCACTTGTTCACTGGGGTTGTTGATGATGTTGATGAAACCAACATGTCCAAGAAGAACTGGTAGGTTACTTGTTCACTGGGGTTGTTGTTGTTGTTGTTGATGAAACCAACATGTCCAAGAAGAACTGGTAGGTTACTTATTCACTGAGGCTTTTTGGTTGTTGTTGAAACTTCACATGCAATACACTTTGATTATACCATGTTTATTAGCAGTAGGCTCAGCAGAATCAATGCATTGTTGTTGGCTTTATGAATCCTTGTCAGAACTCTTAACCATTGAGTCTTCTACATCTTCCGCATGAGACCTTGTAACGGCAGTTAGCATGTTGTAGTTTCAACTAGGCTGTGTTATTTGTGCCTTTCGGGCCAGTATATCCCAATCTTTAATTTAGTCACCTTTTACAACATGTTTGTTGAGAGGCAGTTGGTTTATGGGTTTGTCCCCCAAATGTGGGGTCCTGGGACCCGCACTGGGGACTCTTCAGTCCGAGACACTGGCATTCAGGTCATCAGAATCCTGAAAAGGGCAATGTTGGTGTCAAGACTTTTCCCATGACCTGGTACTAAAAGGTACCATTCAATAGTTGGTACCTCTTGAACTAAAGCTATAGTTAATTGATTTACCTTTCTGGGTCGTGCAGCAGTTGTCAAGCAGACATTATAATCATGAAGGCAAAAAATGCAAATAAAAATGTAAACTCAGAAACAGTCAACATGTCCAAGGTCGCGTAATGAACTCTCAATGTGCTGATTTGATTTGTTATTGTTGTTTTATTTATTTATGGAATTATAGAAAAGGGTGCAAGACAGTACGATGGACATGAATGATTGGATATCTTCATGACCAGCCCAGTGGAGACATGCTTGATAATGTGTGTGTGTGTGTGTGCACACATGCGTGTGTGGTTTTTTGTTGTTGGGGGGGGGGGGGGGGGGGGGTCTTTTTTAAATGTGCATATGTATAAAACATTTCCTTTTGCTTCCTTCACAGCCAGACTGGGCGAGCTTTCTTCCACCACTATCCGAGCTTGTATCCGTTCCTACTTTCAGAGCTGGAAGAGGCAACCAGCAGATGTCGGGTATGTTTTCCATGTAACTTTCTGACATAGGATTGATGACAAATGTCAGAGTTAACTCATTTAGGAAGCAACCTCTTTTTTAAATATTTTTTTTATTGAAGAGCCTTTAGTAAATGTCATGTGTAGATGGAAACCCGATTATACCGGTCATCTTTCAGAAGTTTCAGGCTGGACCTATCCCAGATCATAACTGGTGAGAGATATAAACTTTTTTCTGCTGGAGATTAAATGCAGAACACTTTTTAGTGATCACGTATGCTAACCACTAGATAGACAGATACCCACACTTCTTGGTGATTGAGTATGCTAACCACTAGATGGGACAGATACCCACACTTCTTGGTGATCAAGTATGCTGACCACTAGATGGGACAGATACCCACACTTCTTGGTGATCAAGTATGCTGACCACTAGATGGGACAGATACCCACACTTCTTGGTGATCAAGTATGCTGACCACTAGATGGACAGATACCCACACTTCTTGGTGATCAAGTATGCTGACCACTAGATGGACAGATACCCACACTTCTTGGTGATCAAGTATGCTGACCACTAGATGGACAGATACCCACACTTCTTGGTGATCAAGTATGCTGACCACTAGATGGACAGATACCCACACTTCTTGGTGATCAAGTATGCTGACCACTAGATGGACAGATACCCACACTTCTTGGTGATCAAGTATGCTGACCACTAGATGGACAGATACCCACACTTCTTGGTGATCAAGTATGCTGACCACTAGATGGACAGATACCCACACTTCTTGGTGATCAAGTATGCTGACCACTAGATGGACAGATACCCACACTTCTTGGTGATCAAGTATGCTGACCACTAGATGGACAGATACCCACACTTCTTGGTGATCAAGTATGCTGACCACTAGATGGACAGATACCCACACTTCTTGGTGATCAAGTATGCTGACCACTAGATGGACAGATACCCACACTTCTTGGTGATCAAGTATGCTGACCACTAGATGGACAGATACCCACACTTCTTGGATGATCTAGTATGCTGACCACTAGATGGACAGATACCCACACTTCTTGGTGATCAAGTATGCTGACCACTAGATGGACAGATACCCACACTTCTTGGTGATCAAGTATGCTGACCACTAGATGGACAGATACCCACACTTCTTGGTGATCAAGTATGCTGACCACTAGATGGACAGATACCCACACTTCTTGGTGATCAAGTATGCTGACCACTAGATGGACAGATACCCACACTTCTTGGTGATCTAGTATGCTGACACTAGTATGCTGACCACTAGATGGACAGATACCCACACTTCTTGGTGATCAAGTATGCTGACCACTAGATAGATACCCACACTTCTTGGTGATCTAGATACCCCACACTTCTTGGTGATCAAGTATGCTGACCACTAGATGGACAGATACCCACACTTCTTGGTGATCAAGTATGCTGACCACTAGATGGACAGATACCCACACTTCTTGGTGATCTAGTATGCTGACCACTAGATGGACAGATACCCACACTTCTTGGTGATCAAGTATGCTGACCACTAGATGGACAGATACCCACACTTCTTGGTGATCTAGTATGCTGACCACTAGATGGACAGATACCCACACTTCTTGGTGATCTAGTATGCTGACCACTAGATGGACAGATACCCACACTTCTTGGTGATCAAGTATGCTGACCACTAGATGGACAGATACCCACACTTCTTGGTGATCTAAGTATGCTGACCACTAGATGGACAGATACCCACACTTCTTCTTGGTGATCAAGTATGCTGACCACTAGATGGACAGATACCCACACTTCTTGGTGATCAAGTATGCTGACCACTAGATGGACAGATACCCACACTTCTTGGTGATCAAGTATGCTGACCACTAGATGGACAGATACCCACACTTCTTGGTGATCAAGTATGCTGACCACTAGATGGACAGATACCCACACTTCTTGGTGATCAAGTATGCTGACCACTAGATGGACAGATACCCACACTTCTTGGTGATCAAGTATGCTGACCACTAGATGGACAGATACCCACACTTCTTGGTGATCAAGTATGCTGACCACTAGATGGACAGATACCCACACTTCTTGGTGATCAAGTATGCTGACCACTAGATGGACAGATACCCACACTTCTTGGTGATCAAGTATGCTGACCACTAGATGGACAGATACCCACACTTCTTGGTGATCAAGTATGCTGACCACTAGATAGACAGATACCCACACTTCTTGGTGATCAAGTATGCTGACCACTAGATGGACAGATACCCACACTTCTTGGTGATCAAGTATGCTGACCACTAGATGGGACAGATACCCACACTTCTTGGTGATCAAGTATGCTGACCACTAGATGGACAGATACCCACACTTCTTGGTGATCAAGTATGCTGACCACTAGATGGGACAGATACCCACACTTCTTGGTGATCAAGTATGCTGACCACTAGATGGGACAGATACCCACACTTCTTGGTGATCAAGTATGCTGACCACTAGATGGACAGATACCCACACTTCTTGGTGATCAAGTATGCTGACCACTAGATGGGACAGATACCCACACTTCTTGGTGATCAAGTATGCTGACCACTAGATGGACAGATACCCACACTTCTTGGTGATCAAGTATGCTGACCACTAGATGGACAGATACCCACACTTCTTGGTGATCAAGTATGCTGACCACTAGATGGACAGATACCCACACTTCTTGGTGATCAAGTATGCTGACCACTAGATGGACAGATACCCACACTTCTTGGTGATCAAGTATGCTGACCACTAGATGGACAGATACCCACACTTCTTGGTGATCAAGTATGCTGACCACTAGATGGACAGATACCCACACTTCTTGGTGATCAAGTATGCTGACCACTAGATGGACAGATACCCACACTTCTTGGTGATCAAGTATGCTGACCACTAGATGGACAGATACCCACACTTCTTGGTGATCAAGTATGCTGACCACTAGATGGACAGATACCCACACTTCTTGGTGATCAAGTATGCTGACCACTAGATGGACAGATACCCACACTTCTTGGTGATCAAGTATGCTGACCACTAGATGGACAGATACCCACACTTCTTGGTGATCAAGTATGCTGACCACTAGATGGACAGATACCCACACTTCTTGGTGATCAAGTATGCTGACCACTAGATGGACAGATACCCACACTTCTTGGTGATCAAGTATGCTGACCACTAGATGGACAGATACCCACACTTCTTGGTGATCAAGTATGCTGACCACTAGATGGACAGATACCCACACTTCTTGGTGATCAAGTATGCTGACCACTAGATGGACAGATACCCACACTTCTTGGTGATCAAGTATGCTGACCACTAGATGGGACAGAGATACCCACACTTCTTGGTGATCAAGTATGCTGACCACTAGATGGACAGATACCCACACTTTTTGGTGATCAAGTATGCTAAACACTAGATGGGACAGAGATACCTTAACTTCTTGGTGATCTAGTATGCTGACCACTAGATAGACAAATAACCACACATGCAGTATTGTGTTTGATATCTTCTTCTTCTACTTCTCTAGTCCTGTTTTGCCTTTCAGCATCAGGTTTTGAAGAGCTATCAGGTGCGAGCCTGGGTATGTGCTGTGTAGATGCTGGTATTCGATGGCTCATATATTACAGATGTAGTTGAGCACTGGTTCTGTCCCAGTGTGTTTCCTTATTGTTTCTTTGGGCAGTTTGATATTTACATTCACTGAAAACACACATCTGATTTATTTGTTATTTACAATAATTAAAAATTATACATTTATAGCTAAGTATGATGCTTGAAACCATTAATACAAAAATTGTATAACCAAATTGGATATTTGCACTGACTAAAAATAAAACAGTAATTGAATTTAATGTCTGCAAGTATGAAAGTCATATTCTTTTATGGAAATTTTGATATGATTGTTATATGTGATGCCAACTGATTCTCAGGTCAAAACACAGGATCCACATTCGACCAAGTTTGTATCCCGTATTGCTAGTTTTGGGCCGACTGTTTCCGTCAACCCTGGAAGGATCTGACACTAGCCTCAACCTGAGTGCATTCATCCCTTATGTTATCAGGTAACGGCTGACAGTGTCATTATGCATGTGGTCAGGTAACAGGTGGGAACATCTTTTGGTCATGGTGTCATGTTAAATCTGGGAACATCTTTTGGTCATGGTGTCATGTTATATCTGGGAACATCTTTTGGTCATGGTGTCATGTTAAATCTGGGAACATCTTTGAGGTAGCATGGCCACATACATTGATATTTGATGTTTATGAGTGATTGTTTAATGCCTGCAACCCTCAATACATCCACATTTATTTGATCTCTGTCCACAATATTCTATCTATCTCTCATTACAATCACATGTACCTACCTCCTGTTTCTTTGTCCTTTCATTTCTTATTATCCACTAATCAGATCACATCGAAGAACAGGTTGTGCACAGTTGTTCATTTGGTGAATTTTTTTTTCTGGTAACATTTCTTGGTCTGATTAATAACATTTCTGTGTCTGATTACATAATATTTCTGTATCTAATCATATAACATTTCTGTGTCTGATTGTATAACATTTCTGTGTCTGATTACATAACATTTCTGTGTCTGATTGTATAACATTTTTGTCTCTGATTTTATAACATTTCTGTGTCTGATTGTATAACATTTCTGTGTCTGATTGTATAACATTTCTGTGTCTGATTGTATAACATTTCTGTGTCTGATTGTATAACATTTCTGTGTCTGATTGTATAACATTTCTGTGTCTGATTGTATAACATTTCTGTGTCTGATTGTATAACATTTCTGTGTCTGATTATATAACATTACTGTGTCTGATTACATAACATTTCTGTGTCTGATTGTATAACATTTCTGTCTCTGATTTTATAACATTTCTGTGTCTGATTGTATAACATTTCTGTGTCTGATTGTATAACATTTCTGTGTCTGATTGTATAACATTTCTGTCTCTGATTTTATAACATTTCTGTGTCTGATTGTATAACATTTCTGTGCCTGATTACATAACATTTCTGTGTCTGATTATATAACATTTCTGTGTCTGATTGTATAACATTTCTGTGTCTGATTGTATAACATTTCTGTGTCTGATTGTAAAACATTTCTGTGTCTGATTACAAAACATTTCTGTGTCTGATTATATAACATTTCTGTATCTGATATCTGGATATGACCATTTGTTTCCCCCTGTCCCATCTTGTGAAGAATGTCACTGTGTAGATGCAGGTACACTCACACACACAAAACTAAGTAATTTTCAGTAACATTTTTAGCCTTTAAAATTTAATAGTAATGTTTTTTTATTTGGCAAGGGCATTTGGTCGTGTTTATCAAAATGTTGAAAGTACACATTTTGTGTGCATGTTACAGGGCCCTATTGATTGGGGGGGGGGGGGGGGGGTGTGTTGGCTTAGACCCATTGCACCTTAATCATCTGGTTAAACAAGTATCTATAAAGGGTTTGCTGAACTCGGATGTGTTGGGCTCAAGTTTGAGATATATCAGCCTAGCTGTAAACCACAACATGGTAAACCACCAACCCTTTAAAGGACAAACACAGAAAAAGAAGGATGTACACATGAAGTTTTGTATTTCATTGTCATGTGACTTCAAATGTGAAATTAGCATAACTGTCAGTATTGAGACATGTCCTTGATCTCATTGGTGCAGATGTGCTGCCAGTCCTGTGTACAAGACACGAGTGATTGCTTCCAGAGCACTGCTGCCATTGGCTAAGAGGAATCAGGTGATCGGTATTTGCTGTCAGCTATTGGAGTGTATACCCGAAGCAAGAACCAATGAGAATGTTTTCAGTAGTCAAGTTCATGGCCTACTTCTGCAGGTACTGAAAATACAAATACTGGATGTACACTAATGTAATCAATGTGAGAATATGTTAATGAAAATGTGTTGTGAATGTCTGGTTGGATAATGTCGATAAATAAAAGGGAGTTTATTGGCACAATGGGGATGATATCCTGATATGATAGACTCAGGGGGTGAGATAACAAATGACACTAGTTTAGAGATAACAAGTGACACTAGTTTAGAGATAACAATTGACAATCGTTTAGAGATAACAAGTGACACCAGTTTAGAGATAACAAGTGACACCAGTTTAGAGATAACAAGTGACACCAGTTTAGAGATAACAAGTGATAACAGTTTAGAGTTAACAAGTGACAACAGTTTAGAGATAACAAGTGATAACAGTTTAGAGATAACAAGTGACACTAGTTTAGAGATAACAAGTGACACCAGTTTAGAGATAACAAGTGACACCAGTTTAGAGATAACAAGTGACACCAGTTTAGAGATAACAAGTGACACCAGTTTAGAGATAACAAGTGACACTAGTTTAGAGATAACAAGTGACACCAGTTTAGAGATAACAAGTGACACCAGTTTAGAGATAACAAGTGACACCAGTTTAGAGATAACAAGTGACACCAGTTTAGAGATAACAAGTGACAACAGTTTAGAGATAACAAGTGACACCAGTTTAGAGATAACAAGTGACACCAGTTTAGAGATAACAAGTGACAACAGTTTAGAGATAACAAGTGACACCAGTTTAGAGATAACAATTGACAATCGTTTAGAGATAACAAGTAACACCAGTTTAGAGATAACAAGTAACACCAGTTTAGAGATAACAAGTAACACCAGTTTAGAGATAACAAGTAACACCAGTTTAGAGATAACAAGTGACACCAGTTTAGAGATAACAAGTGACACTAGTTTAGAGATAACAAGTGACACCAGTTTAGAGATAACAAGTGACAACAGTTTAGAGATAACAAGTGACACTAGTTTAGAGATAACAATTGACAATCGTTTAGAGATAACAAGTAACACCAGTTTAGAGATAACAAGTAACACCAGTTTAGAGATAACAAGTAACACCAGTTTAGAGATAACAAGAAACACCAGTTTAGAGATAACAAGTGACACCAGTTTAGAGATAACAATTGACAATCGTTTAGAGATAACAATTGACAATCGTTTAGAGATAACAATTGACAATCGTTTAGAGATAACAATTGACAATCGTTTAGAGATAACGAGTGATACCAGTTTAGAGATATCGAGTGACACCAGTTCAGAGATAACAAGTGACACCAGTTTAGAGATAACAAGTGACAACAGTTTAGAGATAACAAGTGACACCAGTTTAGAGATAACAATTGACAATCGTTTAGAGATAACAATTCACAATCGTTTAGAGATAACAAGTGACACCAGTTTAGAGATATCGAGTGACACCAGTTCAGAGATAACAAGTGACACCAGTTTAGAGATAACAAGTGACACCAGTTTAGAGATAACAAGTGACACCAGTTTAGAGATAACAAGTTATACCAGTTTAGAGATAACCAGTGACACCAGTTTAGAGATAACCAGTGACACCAGTTTAGATATAACAAGTGACATCAGTTTAGAGATAACCAGTGACACCAGTTTAGAGATAACCAGTGATACCAGTTTAGAGATAACCAGTGACACCAGTTCAGAGATAACCAGTGACACCAGTTTAGAGATAACCAGTGATACCAGTTTAGAGATAACCAGTGACACCAGTTTAGAGATAACCAGTGACAGCATTTTAGAGATAACCAGTGACACCAGTTTAGAGATAACCAGTGACACCAGTTTAGAGATAACAAGTAACACCAGTTTAGAGATAACAAGTGACACCAGTTTAGAGATAACAAGTGACAACAGTTTAGAGATAACAAGTGACACCAGTTTAGAGATGACAAGTGACACCAGTTTAGAGATGACAAGTGACACCAGTTTAGAGATAACGAGTGACACCAGTTTAGAGATAACAAACCAAGCTTTCAAGGACAGCATCATGTCTCCCTTGGTTGCACAACTTCATTGTTTTCCATGGAGGACAGCCAGTCTGCTGTTTCATTGTAGATGAGACATTTTGTATGTTATTGTACATGTTCCTGATGCCATGCTTGTTGTATTGTTTCCTGCAGTTGTGCCAGCTGGCAAAACTTATCCAAGAAATGGCAGCAAGCATAGAGGATGCAGTTTTCCACTCCATTGTCTCCAGCCTACGCAAGCGAACATGGATGATCTCCAGGTATTCATGTGACCCAGGGATTCTGCTGTAACCAAACTCATGTGGATGTGATTCGTAATGAACATTTCTTGTTGGTCATCATCAGCCTGTGCCGTTTGTATGTCACATGAGCTTGCATTCTGGTCTGTCACTGATTTGTTTTGTTCAACATCTGATTGGTTAATACAAAGTTAACTACCCATAAAGATATTAAAAAATGAGAATCGTCATACATTATGTATACTCAATCCTGCTGTATGGTGCAGAAACTTGGACAATGAAAAGGTAGCTAGAAAATTAAATTGTCTCTGGAAATTTTGATTTACAGAAAAGGTCATATTTCATGGAAACATCATCATCATCATCATCATCAATCAACAAGTCAAGAATGTCGCTCTCTTCATGGCATATCTAAAAGTATCCCTTTCCCTAGCCAGCTCTCCAGCCCTATGTGCTTTCAATGTCAGTGCATCTTCAGTGTTCTGTTTCCATCTTTATTTTCCACAAACTGCACCCTCCATCACCATCTTTTTCAAGCCACCATGACGCTTGATGTGGCCAACATACTTCAACTTCCAGGACAGGACGCTGTTAATGAGCCAGTTCTCCTTGATGTTTAACTCGTGTAGAATGTCGATGTTTTTCTTTTTCTTGATCCACGGTATTCTGAGAATTGTTCTGTAACATTGTAATTCAAAAGCTCCAATCTTTGTCTTCAGTGATTCAGTGAGAGTCCAGGACTCACAACCGTAGGTTGCCACAGGAAAAATGCATAATCTCAAGATTTTACTTTAACCAATTTACAGGTGCTTTGCCATAGGTTCTTCTGGCTGTTTAATCTCTGCATTGCCAATGCAAGTCTTCTTCTGACTTCTTTCCGGCAGTCGCCACTGTTTTTCACTAAAGAGCCTAGGTATTTAAAGAGCCTAACTGTTGAACAGAGTACAGCACAACAAATTTTCCTGATGAGGAATTTCTACACCAGCAACATACGTGGCCAGGAGTTACAGGCAAAATATAACACAAACTACCATAGACACATAATGTTGACTGTTTTCACACCAGCTACATTCTAGACATAAATGATATAGTTCACGTATGGCAAGGGACTGTCATAATGGTTGATTTATGCAGGCATACGGCAGCATGTTATACATTACCGACTGGCATTCAGGCTATACTCTTCAATCTCAGTTCCTTAGTTTCTACTTTGTCCCTGAATTCGTTTGTCTATACTTTGTCCCTGAATTCGTTTGTCTATACTTTGTCCCTGAATTCGTTTGTCTATACTTTGTCCCTGAATTCCTTTGTTTCTACTTTGTCCCTGAATTCCTTTGTTTCTACTTTGTCCCTGAATTCCTTTGTTTCTACTTTGTCCCTGAATTCCTTTGTTTCTACTTTGTCCCTGAATTCCTTTGTTTCTACTTTGTCCCTGAATTCCTTTGTTTCTACTTTGTCCCTGAATTCCTTTGTTTCTACTTTGTCCCTGAATTCCTTTGTTTCTACTTTGTCCCTGAATTCCTTTGTTTCTACTTTGTCCCTGAATTCCTTTGTTTCTACATTGTCCCTGAATTCCTTTGTTTCTACATTGTCCCTGAATTCCTTTGTTTCTACTTTGTCCCTGAATTCCTTTGTTTCTACATTGTCCCTGAATTCCTTTGTTTCTACTTTGTCCCTGAATTCCTTTGTTTCTACTTTGTCCCTGAATTCCTTTTCATTTAGTGAATTTTTTTTGTTTTTCTTGCTCCCTTTATTGAAAATTTGTCTACACTAAATCTAGCACGGTGCAGACAGCACAATGGACTCTCCCACATACACATCCACACGCACATACATGTGTGTGTGTTTATTCCCCATCATTATCATTGTGTCACAAATTCCAGTATCCAAATGTTTCTGGTAACCACAAACATACATTGTCACTGTGTGAGATTTACTGAAAATATGTTGATAATTCATGTTAACATGAAATATTACACATTTCTGTTCCAGCGACAATACTTGCTCCGCCACACGACAAGCAGCGCTACTGCTGACGGATGTCGTTCTGGATATCTCAGGGACAGGGAATCACAGGTTTCCAGAATCTGCTAAAGTCGTGGAGGAACTTGGGAGAATATTTCTGTCGGCTTTACTACAGGACAGTAGCTCTTCAGAGCAGGTCTGGCAGCCATTGTACTTTGACTTGGAGAAGACCAGAGCCATGTTGTGTCTGAAGCATGTAGCTGGTGTCAGTACTGTGTCTGCTGGTGTCAGTGCTGTGTCTGCTGGTGTCAGTACTGTGTCTGCTGGTGTCAGTGCTGTGTCTGCTGGTGTCAGTACTGTGTCTGCTGGTGTCAGTGCTGTGTCTGCTGGTGTCAGTGCTGTGTCTGCTGGTGTCAGCACTGTGTCTGCTGGTGTCAGTGCTGTGTCTGCTGATGTCAGTACTGTGTCTGCTGGTGTCAGTACTGTGTCTGCTGGTGTCAGTACTGTGTCTGCTGGTGACAGCACTGTGTCTGCTGGTGTCGGTACTGTGTCTGCTGGTGACAGCACTGTGTCTGCTGGTGACAGCACTATGTCTGCTGGTGTCAGCACTGTGTCTGCTGGTGTCAGTACTGTGGCTGCTGGTTCTGCTGCCTCCCGAGCTGAAAGCACAGAGTTGGCAGATAAATTGTCCTTCACAACTTCTAAAATTGGACTCAAGGATGTGCTAATGAAGCTGCTGGATTCTCCACTCTACGAGGTCAGGCTTGAAGTTCTAGACCTCCTGTGGAATTTCTTGAGGACAGATGGCATAAAGAAGGGTCAGGATCTTAGCTCAACTAAGTGTGGTAACGTGAATGCCAGTTCTGGGGACTTTGAATCATGTACCTCTGCTGTTGAAACTGAGAAGGTGAACTGTGGACTCAGTAATGTAACCTTAGAGCAGCTGTCTCCTGCTTTATTTGATCACATCCTCACCATGGCCCTGGAGACAGAAACCCACCACGAGTGCTTACAGAAGGTGAGAATTGTCATTGGTTCTGTGCATTCACTGTCTTCCATTGTTTTATGTTGCCAGCTGCATGCACACTGTCACATTCATAATATGTTTGTAACAAAAATCCTGCTGTCAGATAATGTCTTTTCTTGCTTAGGAAAGCTTTTGAAATATGAACATTTGTCTTTGGTAATCATACAAGTGCAAGACAGTGAAAGGTCAAGAGGCAGGATTAGGTATTAGAGTGTTAAATAATCAAACAAACATCAGTCAGAAACCAGCAGTGTAATTAAGGTTGCTGAAAGTGTATCTCCAACTCTTTCTGTCCTCACCTCTGCTGACACGTTCTACTTTTACCAGCACAGACAAGATAAACAAATGGGATATTTTGTGGGTCTTCAATGACAGCCTATGCATGGTAACACATCTTTTGATGAATTTACTCACAGCTTTAGCAGAGGAAAGTCAGTATACGGCTGGTCACATTGAGAAGTCTATATATGGCTGGTCACATTGAGAAGTCAGTTTATGGCTGGTCACATTGAGAAGTCAATTTATGGCTGGTCACATTGAGAAGTCAGTTTATGGCTGGTCACATTGAGAAGTCTGTATATCGCTGGTCACATTGAGAAGTCAGTATATCGCTGGTCACATTGAGAAGTCAGTATATGGCTGGTCACATTGAGAAGTCTGTATATGGCTGGTCACATTGAGAAGTCAGTTTATGGCTGGTCACATTGAGAAGTCAGTTTATGGCTGGTCACATTGAGAAGTCAGTTTATGGCTGGTCACATTGAGAAGTCTGTATATCGCTGGTCACATTGAGAAGTCAGTATATCGCTGGTCACATTGAGAAGTCAGTATATCGCTGGTCACATTGAGAAGTCAGTTTATGGCTGGTCACATTGAGAAGTCAGTTTATGGCTGGTCACATTGAGAAGTCAGTTTATGGCTGGTCACATTGAGAAGTCTGTATATGGCTGGTCACATTGAGAAGTCAGTTTATGGCTGGTCACATTGAGAAGTCTGTATATGGCTGGTCACATTGAGAAGTCAGTTTATGGCTGGTCACATTGAGAAGTCAGTTTATGGCTGGTCACATTGAGAAGTCAGTATATGGCTGGTCACATTGAGAAGTCTGTATATGGCTGGTCACATTGAGAAGTCTGTATATGGCTGGTCACATTGAGAAGTCAGTATATGGCTGGTCACATTGAGAAGTCTATATATGGCTGGTCACATTGAGAAGTCAGTATATGGCTGGTCACATTGACTGCTCTGGGAGAAGTAGCTTATCAGCTGACAACCAGGACTGTCAAAATCCACACTTTCTGTACTGGGAGAGACTGAGCACTTTTGAGTTTGTCCATGATCCTTTATGATAATAAAATAGGGAAAATAATAAAATAGGGAAAATCACTATTTGTACATCATTTGGAATCATTGTAGAAATTGTTCTTAAAAACTGGATATCTGTTGGTTATTTGTTGCCATCGCTGAGATGATATTTGACCAGAGGGCTTCAAACCTTCTACATTCCTGTAGCTCTCCAGTTTTTAAAATGTACAAAAGTTGTATGAGAGTGTAAATGATCACAGCCATGTTCCATGAAACAGATGTTTGATCTGTATTGCAGTTATTCTGTGTCCTCGTCTGCATTAGTGGAAGTACCAGACTTCTGTCAGGAAGGAGTAGCGGAGAAGTTGTGCAGGTAAGGATATCATTGATATCAGGCTGTGTGTCATGCATGTGTGAATCATTTGTAAGTATTTTTCCCACAACATTTGTACAGAATTAGTGTTACTGTGGAATCATTTGGAATCATTTGGAATCATTTGTACATCATTTGGAATCATTTGTACATCATTTGGAATCATTTGTACATCATTTGGAATCATTTGGAATCATTTGTACATCATTTGGAATCATTTGGAATCATTTGTACATCATTTGGAATCATTTGTACATCATTTGTACACATTGTAGAAATTGTTCTTAAAAACTGGATAGCTGTTGGTTATTTATTGCCATCACTGAGATGATATTTGACCGGAGGGCTTCGAACCTTCTACATTCCTGTAGCTCTCCAGTTTTTAAAATGTACAAAAGTTGTATGAGAGTGTAAATGATCACAACCATGTTCCATTAAACAGATGTTTGATCTGTATTGCAGTTATTCTGTGTCCTTGTCTGCATTAGTGGAAGTACCAGACTCCTGTCAGGAAGGAGTAGCGGAGAAGTTGTGCAGGTAAGGATATCATTGATATCAGGCTGTGTGTCTGCATGCATGTGTGTTTGTTTGTGTAAGTGTTTTTCCCACAACAGTTACTGACAGAATTAGTGTTACTGTTTTACCTATTTAACAGTTGTATTCTAACCATACAGTTTGTGTTGGCACATTTCCATCTGTTGGTGATGAGGAGTGTGACCAGCAGATCTGTAGAGAGGTGTGGGAATCAGAGCCCTGGTAATGAGGAGTGTGACTAGCAGATCTGTAGAGAGGTGTGGGAATCAGAGCCCTGGTAATGAGGAGTGTGTCTAGCAGATCTGTAGAGAGGTGTGGGAATCAGAGCCCTGGTAATGAGGAGTGTGTCTAGCAGATCTGTAGAGAGGTGTGGGAATCAGAGCCCTGGTAATGAGAGTGTGTCTAGCAGATCTGTAGAGAGGTGTGGGAATCAGAGCCCATGATGATAAGGAGTGTGACTAGCTAATCCTGCCCACCTGAAGACAAGTCTTCCAGATGTAGCCTATGGGATTTCCTGATCGTTATTGCCATCACAAGAACTTGATGTGACTCTTCTCGGCTTCTCAGCCCTCAACCTTTGGGCAATTATTTTCTTCTTCATCCATAATACCTTCTTGATTATTCCCCTCCATGAACCATATCCTCATATTTGACAATTCTGCATTAATATGTTTGTAATTCTCCATAAAGGATGTCCTTATGGACTCTACCATCCTGCATTCTCTAGATGTCCTATCCATATGAGCCTTTGAAATTAGCAAGAGTTCATATCTGTCTGTCTTCTTCTTTTCTCTATGGGGAATGCTTCTCAGAGTCAGGGAAAAAATAGATCTCTGAAATGTGCCCTTCTGTTCACTTTGTATGTATGTGATACTTTTCAGTGTCTTTGATATTTCTGTGGTCCATCTTCTGCGTGGTAAACCTCTTTCTTTGTTACTACAGTATCTGTATAACATTGCTCTATGGTGCCCTGTCTGGTGCCCTGTCTGGTGCCCTGTCTGATTTCCATCTGTAATTTTTTTTTTTTTTAATTCTGCATTTGTTTGGTTTTTAAATTTGGAAGATTGTTACTTTTATACAAGGTGTTAATTATAGTAACATATGATATGTTTCTCCCTCAGATGTTTTCCCAGTTGCAAACCAGGATATGGAATGAGAGAAGGTGAGCAACTTGTTGTTTATCTGGGGAGACTTTGGCAGTATTGTTGAGTATGTTCTGACTGTCTGTGATGTCTGAGCTACATGCCGTTTGAGGTGTCTCAGTGTCAGTGATACAGTGATTTAAGACTGTCTGGGCTACATGCTGTTTGAGGTGTCTCAGTGTCAGTGATACAGAGATTTAAGACAGTCTGGGATGTCTGGGCTACAGTTTGAGGTGTCTCAGTGTCAGTGATACAGTGATTTAAGACTGTCTGAGATGTCTGGGCTACATGCTGTTTGATGTGTCTCAGTGTCAGTGATACAGTGATTTAAGACTGTCTGGGCTACATGCTATTTGAGGTGTCTCAGTGTCAGTGTGCAGAGATTTAAGACAGTCAGGGCTACATGCTATTTGAGGTGTCTCAGTATCAGTGATACAGAGATTTAAGACTGTCTGGGCTACATGCTATTTGAGGTGTCTCAGTATCAGTGATACAGAGATTTAAGACTGTCTGGGCTACATGCTATTTGAGGTGTCTCAGTGTCAGTGATACAGAGATTTAAGACAGTCTGGGCTACATGCTATTTGAGGTGTCTCAGTATCAGTGATACAGAGATTTAAGACAGTCTGGGCTACATGCTGTTTGAGGTGTCTCAGTGTCAGTGATACAGAGATTTAAGACTGTCTGAGATGTCTGGGCTACAGTTTGAGGTGTCTCAGTGTCAGTGATACAGAGATTTAAGACAGTCTGGGATGTCTGGGCTACATGCTGTTTGAGGTGTCTCAGTGTCAGTGATACAGAGATTTAAGACTGTCTGAGATGTCTGGGCTACATGCTGTTTGAGGTGTCTCAGTGTCAGTGATACAGAGATTTAAGACTGTCTGAGATGTCTGGGCTACATGCTGTTTGAGGTGTCTCAGTGTCAGTGATACAGAGATTTAAGACTGTCTGGGCTACATGCTGTTTGAGGTGTCTCAGTGTCAGTGATACAGAGATTTAAGACTGTCTGGGCTACATGCTATTTGAGGTGTCTCAGTATCAGTGATACAGAGATTTAAGACTGTCTGGGGGCTACATGCTATTTGAGGTGTCTCAGTATCAGTGATACAGAGATTTAAGACTGTCTGGGCTACATGCTATTTGAGGTGTCTCAGTGTCAGTGATACAGAGATTTAAGACAGTCTGGGCTACATGCTATTTGAGGTGTCTCAGTATCAGTGATACAGAGATTTAAGACTGTCTGGGCTACATGCTATTTGAGGTGTCTCAGTGTCAGTGATACAGAGATTTAAGACAGTCTGGGCTACATGCTATTTGAGGTGTCTCAGTATCAGTGATACAGAGATTTAAGACAGTCTGGGCTACATGCTGTTTGAGGTGTCTCAGTGTCAGTGATACAGAGATTTAAGACAGTCTGGGCTACAGTTTGAGGTGTCTCAGTGTCAGTGATACAGTGATTTAAGACAGTCTGGGATGTCTGGGCTACAGTTTGAGTTGTCTCAGTGTCAGTGATACAGTGATTTAAGACAGTCTGGGATGTCTGGGCTACAGTTTGAGTTGTCTCAGTGTCAGTGATACAGTGATTTAAGACTGTCTGGGATGTCTGGGCTACATGCTGTTTGAGGTGTCTCAGTGTCAGTGATACAGTGATTTAAGACTGTCTGGGATGTCTGGGCTACATGCTGTTTGAGGTGTCTCATTGTCAGTGAGACAGAGATTTAAGACTGTCTGGGATGTCTGGGCTACATGCTGTTTGAGGTGTCTCAGTGTCAGTGATACAGTGATTTAAGACTGTCTGGGATGTCTGGGCTACATACTGTTTGAGGTGTCTCAGTGTCAGTGATACAGTGATTTAAGACTGTCTGGGATGTCTGGGCTACATGCTGTTTGAGGTGTCTCAGTGTCAGTGATACAGTGATTTAAGACTGTCTGGGATGTCTGGGCTACATGCTGTTTGAGGTGTCTCATTGTCAGTGAGACAGAGATTTAAGACTGTCTGGGATGTCTGGGCTACATGCTGTTTGAGGTGTCTCAGTGTCAGTGATACAGTGATTTAAGACTGTCTGGGATGTCTGGGCTACATGCTGTTTGAGGTGTCTCATTGTCAGTGAGACAGAGATTTAAGACTGTCTGGGATGTCTGGGCTACAGTTTGAGGTGTCTCAGTGTCAGTGATACAGTGATTTAAGACTGTCTGGGCTACATGCTCTTTGAGGTGTCTCAGTGTCAGTGATACAGTGATTTAAGACTGTCTGGGATGTCTGGGCTACAGTTTGAGGTGTCTCAGTGTCAGTGATACAGTGATTTAAGACAGTCTGGGATGTCTGGGCTACAGTTTGAGGTGTCTCAGTGTCAGTGATACAGTGATTTAAGACAATCTGGGATGTCTGGGCTACAGTTTGAGGTGTCTCAGTGTCAGTGATACAGAGATTTAGGACTGTCTGGGATGTCTGGGCTACAGTTTGAGGTGTCTCAGTGTCAGTGATACAGTGATTTAAGACAATCTGGGATGTCTGGGCTACAGTTTGAGGTGTCTCAGTGTCAGTGATACAGTGATTTAAGACAATCTGGGATGTCTGGGCTACAGTTTGAGGTGTCTCAGTGTCAGTGATACAGAGATTTAAGACAGTCTGGGATGTCTGGGCTACAGTTTGAGGTGTCTCAGTGTCAGTGATACAGTGATTTAAGACTGTCTGAGATGTCTGGGCTACATGCTGTTTGAGGTGTCTCAGTGTCAGTGATACAGTGATTTAAGACAGTCTGGGCTACATGCTGTTTGAGGTGTCTCAGTGTCAGTGATACAGAGATTTAAGACAGTCTGAGATGTCTGGGCTACAGTTTGAGGTGTCTCAGTGTCAGTGATACAGAGATTTAAGACTGTCTGGGATGTCTGGGCTACAGTTTGAGGTGTCTCAGTGTCAGTGATACAGAGATTTAAGACTGTCTGAGATGTCTGGGCTACAGTTTGAGGTGTCTCAGTGTCAGTGATACAGAGATTTAAGACTGTCTGAGATGTCTGGGCTACAGTTTGAGGTGTCTCAGTGTCAGTGAGACAGAGATTTAAGACTGTCTGGGATGTCTGGGCTACAGTTTGAGGTGTCTCAGTGTCAGTGATACAGAGATTTAAGACTGTCTGGGATGTCTGGGCTACAGTTTGAGGTGTCTCAGTGTCAGTGATACAGTGATTTAAGACAGTCTGGGATGTCTGGGCTACATGCTATTTGAGGTGTCTCAGTGTCAGTGAGACAGAGATTTAAGACTGTCTGGGATGTCTGGGCTACAGTTTGAGGTGTCTCAGTGTCAGTGATACAGTGATTTAAGACAGTCTGGGATGTCTGGGCTACATGCTGTTTGAGGTGTCTCAGTGTCAGTGATACAGTGATTTAAGACAGTCTGGGATGTCTGGGCTACATGCTGTTTGAGGTGTCTCAGTGTCAGTGAGACAGAGATTTAAGACTTCTGAGATGTCTGGGCTACATGCTGTTTGAGGTGTCTCAGTGATACAGTGATTTAAGACTGTCTGGGCTACATGCTGTTTGAGGTGTCTAAGAGATTTAGGACTGTCTGGTTGTGATGAAAGAGGAGCTTGATTAATAGGGCTAGAAACAGAAAGAATAAACAATTAATGTAAAGGTACTTAGTCTTATTCTGTATTCATTCTGAAAAAGGGCAGATGGGTCATTTTGATGTGGTTTACAGCTAGGCTGCACATCAGATTTTAGCAAACTCATAATTAGTTTCCTTTTAAGTAAAGTTGAAAAAAATTAATAAAAGTAAAGGACCCTTTCTAAACGTTCAGGCATATAGGGCTAGACCTATATTTTATAGACCAATAGCACTTGGTGGGTGATGTGGTGCAGTATCATGCCGGCTGCCTTTATTTCCCAGGACTCCAGCTGGTATCTATTCAAGGCTGGGCCGACCTAGGAGCCAAGGTCATTTTTGAAAAGTCAGGATCGGAACCCATGACCTCTGAGTTGCCTGTTACTACATGCATATCCCCGTGTGGGTTCCGGGGCCCTGTTATGAGGAAAGCAAGAATAGACCGACTGCCTTCCCAAAGGCATGTCGTAAGAGTCGACTAACTGGGAGCTTCCTTCAAAGTTGGAGTGCATCTGCCTGTGAGACAAGGAACCAGCAGTCTGCATACAAAGGAGTCAGATCTGTAAAATGGATGCACACGCAGCACTCAGGTTCTGGAACAGGACTACAGTCCAGAAGTGGATGAACAACCAGAACTTTCCACCAGAGTTTACAGCTGGTGACCGAAGAAGAAGAAGAAGACTAATAGCTTATTAGGTGGCCACAGGTTTATCCTCTCTGAACCCAGGCAGGCAACTGAAAGGTCTCATTTCCACGTGTTTATTATAGGGTGCTAACTCTATATATTTACGGATCACTTGGCACAAAGTTGGTAGTGTTGTCAATATCACATCGGCCATTTTTAATTTCCTGGTAGATATTTTACGGTGACCTTGGGCAGTTTAAAAAAGGAAACTGCTGTGTTCGAGATTGAAACATGTGCAGGCAAATGTGCCAAGAAACAGATGACAATCGTACACTGATTAGAGACATTGGACATAAACATGTTCTGAGCTGACAGACTTGAAAATAAGTGATAACTGGCAAACAGTTCAACAGTAGCAAAGGCTAGGCCACATGGCAAAGTGGGTCAGGGACACATGGCAAAGTGGGTCAGGGACACATGGCAAAGTGGGTCAGGGACACATGGCAAAGTTGGTCAGGGACACATGGCAAAGTGGGTCAGGGACACATGGCAAAGTGGGTCAGGGACACATGACAAAGTGGGTCAGGGACACATGACAAAGTGGGTCAGGGACACATGACAAAGTGGGTCAGGGACACATGGCAATGTGGGTCAGGGACACACCTGAGTGTGTATTCTGATTGTGTGAGCACATATTGTATGAGTGCATGTTTGTGTGAATGCATGTTTGTGTGAATGCATGTTTGTGTGAATTCATGTTTGTGTGAATGCATGTTTGTGTGAATGTATGTGTGTGTGAATGCATGTGTGTGTGAATGCATGTATACAAACACTTGTATCCATGTACTGTCAGTGACATTAACCAAACGTTGGGACAGATGTTGAATAAGGAATCAACATCACACCACTGACATCTTCAGCAGCTTGCGAAGAGTTCCAGTTATGATGGCAGCAGTAACTGTCTGATTGTATATCCATCTTGTCTTTGCCTTGAGTATTGAGCCTCTGCCAGATCCCCTGGTAACTCTTTCTCCTCAGAACATAATTATCTGTCTGTGCCTCCACACTGTTCATTTACTCTTAAAGGGCCCTCATAACATCTAGCTTGTCATACATCAATTCACCACCAAAGGGTGCAGAAACTGGCCATTCTATCTGCCTGCTCATTTCCCTACACACTGGAAGGACCTGGAGAAAATATCCAAAAGATGCTAACTACCCGGGACCTCTAAAGTGATGCTTGCCACTCTGCACAGAGCATGCCTGTCTCCAACTTTCTTAACATACTCTGTGAGTCCATTACAATATGTTGAGATATTGTAGAATATATATTTTACATGGATTTTGTACTTAATGTTGAGACAGATGAGTTGATGCAGTATCATCTGTTTAATATCCTCCACCAGAATTGAGCTCAGAGCAGCCATGCTGAGATTTGCTGGTCGGTTGGTTCCTCTGGTATACAGCAGCATGGGCTTGTCTGGTGATGGGCAACCTTGTCAGGCACGGGAAGCTCTCAGATGCTGGATACAGTTGGTGAAGTCCAGCAGCAACACCGATGAGAATCCAGAACTTCAGATCAGTTGCTGTCAGATGTTGCAGGAGAATGCCAGGATCCTCTTCTGTGATCCTGATCACAAGCTAGGTACTTGTTCAAAGTTGCTTCATTATGTTTTACTAAAGCATTTATACAACATTATGTATTGTACCACAGTGTTTGACTACAGTGTTGAACCACATTGTTGTCCCACAGTGTTGTACCCAGCGTTGTACCACGGCATTAGACCACAATAGTGTACCACGGCATTGGACCACACTGTTATACCACAGCATTGTACTACAGCCTTTTATCACAGCATCATACCACAGTATTGGACCACACTGTTGTACCACATCATTGTACCATGGCATTGGACCACACTGTTGTACCACATCATTGTACCATGGCATTGGACCAGACTGTTGTACCACAGCATGTACCATGGTATTGTACTACAGCCTTGTACCACAGTATTGGACCACACTGTTGTACCACATCATTGTACCATGGCATTGGACCACTCTGTTGTACCACATCATTGTACCATGGCATTGGACCACTCTGTTGTACCACATCATTGTACCATGGCATTGGACCAGACTGTTGTACCACAGCATGTACCATGGCATTGTACTACAGCCTTGTACCCGAGTATTGTTATACATTGTGGACTAAAGTACAGTGGAGCAATATCACCAACACACTTACTGAATCAGCTCAACTGAGTAATTATTTCCTAAACAAAGCCAGTAAATGATCATCTACTTGACAAATCTAACACAGAAATCCTGGAGAAGCTAGAAATGACAAAATAACTGACTGAAAACATAAAGAGAACAATTGAATATTGCAGCTATATTAAAAGTCATGACATGCTTATAAAATGTACTAGATAAGACACAATGAAAGAATTGAGCAGGAGGTAAACATTTACATACAAAACAGAAGATTCTGTTAAGAGTAGTGGACAACAGTTTGTCAGAACATGTGACCAAACTAAGAGACAAAGAGTACAATGTAGACCACTTGAGGCAGTCTCAGTTGTGACACATTTCTGATTTGAAGAACAATTTGTTTATCCCCAACAATTTGTTTATCCCCAACAATTTGTTTATCCCCAACAATTTGTTTATCCCCAACGATTTTTCTTGCTAGAATGTTTATCTGGACAAGATGAGTTTCTGATAAGAAGAACTATTTCTTGAGTCCCCGGTAAGTTTTCCTTATCAGGTCTGCACTGTATTGGGTGTCCATTGCAGCTAAGCTTCTTTATGGAAATTGCAGGTTGATTTAACAGTGATGGTGCAGCTTTGTTTATAAAGTAAATCAGTATTGACTGTGTGGTGTAGCATGTCAGACTGTATTGTTTGAGTAAACATTGATTATCTAGTTTAATGTACTGGGTAAAGAAGTGGGTTTTCTGTCTGTATCCGGGCAATGTTGATTATTTGAAATACAATTGATCATCTAACACAATGTACTGGGTATAGCAGTGGTTTTTCTGTCTTTATCCAGTGATGCCAGCCTTACACTGTCTAGGAAAATATTTGCTAGCTACCTCCACCTCTGACATAAAATTTAACCCTGTCTTACAGCTCATTAAAGTACAGCAGATTAAATGGTTTGACACCGCACAAGAATACCCTGGTATGAGCTGCCACAGAAAGCCAAACACAGACTTTTAAATATGAATGTATATGCATGCAATACATACACACATATTCCTTGACTAGCCATACAGCGGAGACGATTATTGCTGGTAGGCAGACATGGGACTCCACAGATATACAGACTGCTGCCCTGTTACCGTTATGGAGATTTAACAATTACATTTAAATTGTTTTGTGTCTTTTCTCCCAACTTATCAGGAAGTGCTGTCTTTTTAAGCTGGGACAGTTTGGCTATCTTGCTACAGGAGGATGATCTGGAGGTCAAGGACATTGCAGCGTCTGTCTCGTGCCTCATCCGTGGACTTCGACCAGGTAAACTACAAAATGCAATCATTATCTAATATTAAAAAGTGCCTTCCATGTTATTTTCCACACATCAAACAGGCAGTTACTGAATTTGGCAGGAGCTATGACAATAAAAAAAAAAGGAACAATCACATATTGTGTACACAAAAAGAGAATGTGGTAAATGTCAAAATTGTTGTGGTAACCATCTTGTACTTCTGGTCATGGGGCGTAACTAGAGAAAACAGTGTGACTTTTAAAAATGCATTTTTGTATGTGCTTCATTATATGTTGATGTAACCCTGTAGTAGTGAGATACAGTTACATATGCCAGATAGTAAATTATGAAATGTACTTACTTGTCTTTACAACAGGATGTTACCACCCGAGCTATGCCCTGCACTGTCTGCCAGCTGTTCTGGTTTCCCTGCATGCAGACAGAGACCTGCCCGGAGTTGTGTCTTGTCTGCTTCAATGGATCTTGTCTGATGATAGTTTTGATGTTAAGGTAAGTTGTCTACTGTTAGTGCTAGTGTCCTTGTAGAAGGTTGTCCAGTGGTTAAGTTCACAGGTTCAAACCCTGGTCAGACAAACTATCATTGCAAATGACAAGCAGTCTATTTCCTTGAGCACTAAAGAAATCGGTTCATGCTACCAGAGCTGCTGATCAGAAGTCAACAATATGGCCTTTCAAGTTGCCAAATGCAGCCAGTCATAAACAAGATTTCAGAGAGAAGGTTTTGTCCTGAGATTATTGAGGGCTGTCTTCTTGTCACTAAATGACCGGACGAAGAGGATCCGTTAAGGGACACGATCAGAAATTACCAAGAAGTTGTGATTGAACCAAGACTAAACCACATCAAGAGACAACAGGTCGGTGTTCGAAACCGGGCGGCTCCCAGGGCTCACCCAGCCTCTAGGAAATGGGTACCAGAGTGATACTCTGGGCTAAATGGAGGAACGTCGCTGTAGCTACAGAGTTACGTGTGAACAGCGACACAGGCAGACAATTCTTATCAGCTGTCCCTACTGGTGGCAGAGCACTTATGGTTAATAACCGTGTGCAATGACGCTGGTTCACATCTCCTGACTTGACCTTGACTTTTTACAGGTCAAATTTTTCGGAAATGTGTCAAGACTCCACTAGACAGTGTGCCACAGAGGCGGAGTTAAACATTGACCGTACAAGCGATGGATAGAGGGAATATCCCAGGCTGTAAATAGCAGCATGTACATAGCACATACCAAAAAGACAGAACGGGACTAGAGAAGAAAAAGAAGAAAAGAAAGAAGATGAGAAGGAAGAGAAGTAGATATTAAAGAAAACAGTTATGCTGGTAGACGAGTCAGAGATGAGGTTCTGGAAGCTTTCATGTTGAGGATACTTGGTTAATGAAGAAAATATCTATCTTTCATCTGTCAAAGTCCTAATATGCTGCTGTACTTTACCCAGGGCTGGCAGTCCATTTCTTCATTCTGTTGTAACTTGTGCAATACTTTTATATCATTTATGGAGTCCATTCCAGCACCTCTGGCCTCTCTCACAGTTCATGCCTCTCTCACAGTTCATCCCTCTCTCACAGTTCATGCCTCTCTCACAGTTCATGCCTCTCTCACAGTTCACACCTCTCTCACAGTTCACACCTCTCTCACAGTTCACACCTCTCTCACAGTTCACACCTCTCTCACAGTTCATGCCTCTCTCACAGTTCATGCCTCTCTCACAGTTCATGCTTCTCTCACAGTTCACACCTCTCTCACAGTTCACACCTCTCTCACAGTTCACACCTCTCTCACAGTTCACGCCTCTCTCACAGTTCACACCTCTCTCACAGTTCACGCCTCTCTCACAGTTCACGCTTCTCTCACAGATCACGCCTCTCTCACAGTTCATGCCTCTCTCACAGTTCATGCCTCTCTCACAGTTCACACCTCTCTCACAGTTCATGCCTCTCTCACAGTTCATGCTTCTCTCACAGTTCATGCCTCTCTCACAGTTCATGCCTCTCTCACAGTTCATGCCTCTCTCACAGTTCATGCCTCTCTCACAGTTCACGCCTCTCTCACAGTTCATGCCTCTCTCACAGTTCAAGCCTCTCTCACAGTTCACACCTCTCTCACAGTTCACGCCTCTCTCACAGTTTATGCTTCTCTCACAGTTCATGCCTCTCTCACAGTTCATGCCTCTCTCACTGTTCATGCCTCTCTCACAGTTCATGCTTCTCTCACAGTTCATGCCTCTCTCACAGTTCATGCCTCTCTCACAGTTCACGCCTCTCTCACAGTTCATGCCTCTCTCATAGTTCATGCCTCTCTCACAGTTCATGCTTCTCTCACAGTTCATGCCTCTCTCACAGTTCATGCCTCTCTCACAGTTCACACCTCTCTCACAGTTCATGCCTCTCTCACAGTTCATGCTTCTCTCACAGTTCATGCCTCTCTCACAGTTCATGCTTCTCTCACAGTTCATGCCTCTCTCACAGTTCATGCCTCTCTCACAGTTCATGCCTCTCTCACAGTTCATGCCTCTCTCACAGTTCACACCTCTCTCACAGTTCATGCCTCTCTAACAGTTCATGCTTCTCTCACAGTTCATGCCTCTCTCACAGTTCATGCCTCTCTCACAGTTCATGCCTCTCTCACAGTTCATGCCTCTCTCACAGTTCACTCCTCTCTCACAGTTCACGCCTCTCTCACAGTTCACACCTGTCTCACAGTTCACGCCTCTCTCACAGTTCACGCCTCTCTCACAGTTTATGCTTCTCTAACAGTTCATGCCTCTCTCACAGTTCATGCCTCTCTCACAGTTCATGCCTCTCTCACAGTTCATGCTTCTCTCACAGTTCATGCCTCTCTCACTGTTCATGCCTCTCTCACAGTTCATGCCTCTCTCACAGTTCATGCCTCTCTCACAGTTCATGCTTCTCTCACATTTCAGGCCTCTCTCACAGTTCATGCTTCTCTCACAGTTCACGCCTCTCTCACAGTTCAGGCCTCTCTCACATTTCAGGCCTCTCTCACAGTTCACTCCTCTCTCACAGTTCACACCTCTCTCAAAATTCACGCCTCTCTCACAGTTCACACCTCTCTCACAGTTCACGCCTCTCTCACAGTTCACGCCTCTCTCACAGTTCACGCCTCTCTCACAGTTCACGCCTCTCTCACAGTTCATGCCTCTCTCACAGTTCACACCTCTCTCAAAATTCACGCCTCTCTCACAGTTCACACCTCTCTCACAGTTCACACCTCTCTCACAGTTCATGCCTCTCTCACAGTTCACCAAAGGGTTTCTGTGGCTGACATATTTGAATCCCTGGAGGTCAGTCTGTGGAAGGTTCTGAATGATCCCATGACAGAGGCTGTAGGAGTATCAACCAGTTCAGATAACTCTCTCATAGTTCATGCCTCTCTCACAGTTCATGCCTCTCTCACAGTTCACACCTCTCTCACAGTTCATGCCTCTCTAACAGTTCATGCTTCTCTCACAGTTCATGCCTCTCTCACAGTTCATGCCTCTCTCACAGTTCATGCCTCTCTCACAGTTCATGCCTCTCTCACAGTTCACTCCTCTCTCACAGTTCACGCCTCTCTCACAGTTCACACCTGTCTCACAGTTCACACCTCTCTCACAGTTCACGCCTCTCTCACAGTTTATGCTTCTCTAACAGTTCATGCCTCTCTCACAGTTCATGCCTCTCTCACAGTTCATGCCTCTCTCACAGTTCATGCTTCTCTCACAGTTCATGCCTCTCTCACTGTTCATGCCTCTCTCACAGTTCATGCCTCTCTCACAGTTCATGCCTCTCTCACAGTTCATGCTTCTCTCACATTTCAGGCCTCTCTCACAGTTCATGCTTCTCTCACAGTTCACGCCTCTCTCACAGTTCAGGCCTCTCTCACATTTCAGGCCTCTCTCACAGTTCACTCCTCTCTCACAGTTCACACCTCTCTCAAATTTCACGCCTCTCTCACAGTTCACACCTCTCTCACAGTTCACGCCTCTCTCACAGTTCACGCCTCTCTCACAGTTCACGCCTCTCTCACAGTTCACGCCTCTCTCACAGTTCATGCCTCTCTCACAGTTCACACCTCTCTCAAAATTCACGCCTCTCTCACAGTTCACACCTCTCTCACAGTTCACACCTCTCTCACAGTTCATGCCTCTCTCACAGTTCACCAAAGGGTTTCTGTGGCTGACATATTTGAATCCCTGGAGGTCAGTCTGTGGAAGGTTCTGAATGATCCCATGACAGAGGCTGTAGGAGTATCAACCAGTTCAGATAACTCTGTTATCACTTCTCTGATCTAGTGTTACATTGATTACATTACTTTCATGAAGCCTAATTATTGATGTTGAAATGATTTTGTGATCTGTAGATTTTTTTGTTACATACTCAGTAAACAAGTATTTCAGCATTTACACTGTGAGATGCAGACTCTGTCAGATCCATGTTTTTCTGCTTGCAGGATTCTAGCGAGAGACTCTTTGACAAGGGGGAGATGAATGTCTACAGAGACCTTGTGGCCTTCACCCGCAGCATCGTGTTAACTCTAGCATCATTGTTTGGCCTTGACCGCTCTAACTTTGGCACCATGATAGATGTCGCTACAGAAACTATAGCAGAAACGGAGGAACTTCAGCCAATACTGACACCTGATGGGGACCAAACTCGGCCACAACTGACCTCTGACAAGAACATGGTCACCTGTATAAAGAGTGAACATTTCTGTAAATTTTCTCTTCAAACAATTTCATCTCTGACAAATGATCTTGACCTCCTCTGTACAAGATGTCAGAAGACTGATGTGTACATGAACAGCGGCAGGTACACCAGCTTGTGCCAGACGGTGTACAAAGCAAAAGTTGTCCTGTTTCTGTTTAGGGAACAAATCTCTAATCTTAGCCATGAATTCCAGCAGAGCTATCATCTGTTGGAGAGTATGGTCCACAAAGTTGCTGCAGACTTCCAGCTCAAGAACACATTGACCAGCTAGCTTCATAGTGTTGGGGCCAACATGATGCTCCTTCAGGACAGTCTTTGGACTTGATAATGCAACTTGTTTACACAGATTGATGGAAGAACTTCTTTGTCTGCTGCCATCAGGTATTAGACTGTCACAATGATGATGATGATGATGATCACAAATCGAAGCAGCCTACAGTGTTTCTTACCTGGGACAGTTGGTAACAAATGATGAGAGGCAGGAGACAAACATTCTCAAAGAGCATCAGGGCAGGAGAGCTGAAGCAAATTTTCACAAAACTAAATGGCCTCTGACATCTAAACAGCTGAGTTCTACATGAACATTGACTGAGTATGACATGAACATTGACTGAGCGTGACATGTGCTCTTTAATTTTTTGTTTGGCACAGAATCATGGATAATGAATAAACTCTAGGAGTGTTCACGGGAATATTTCAAAAATGTGGTTAGACGAAAAAGAAGAGTATCAAGGCAGGAGATTAGAAATAGGGGGGAAAAAGGGAGACACAGCAAACACTGAGAATAGTTTAGGGAGGGGGGAGGGGGGAGGAGGAGGATATCACTGACAGAAAGTTCATGTATTCCAGCAATATAAAAACACATACAAAACAGTTGTGCATAATCTAAGTCTTTAGAAAGTCTGAGATGCAAGAGACAACCTAAACCAGACATTAGAGAGTCATGTGACACAAGAGACAACCTACAACAGACAGAAAGTCTTGAGACACGGGAGACAACTTATTTATAACAAAGACCAGCAATTTATGGGTTACTACCCTTGTGCCATGATGTTGATCCGTTACCTAAACCTAATCAAGACCAGCAGTCAAGGCTTTTTGTGAGAAGGAAAACCACCATGTTTCACAGTCTCAGTCTGGATGGCAAACCAACAGAGCACAATCCCAGATATCGTATTCTCTCTCCAAAGGTTACACTAACCTGGAGTACCCTACAGTCCTGTGGGTAAAGAACTGATATGTATTCTATATGGAGCATTTGATAACTGCTAACTTACATGACAACGGAGATCAAAGAAGAATTGTGGGTAAAGGTTCTTGACAGTCTGATTTCTTCTTCTTAGCGTTCACCAGCTGTAAAACGCTGGCAGAAAAGTCTGGCTGTTTGTCCACTTCTGGACTTTGGTCTTGTTCCAGCACTTGAGTTTTGTGTGCACATATTACAGATATGGCTTGCTTTAATGCAGACTGTTGGTTCCTGACCTATCGGGCAGATGAATTCCAACTTTGAAGGATACACCCGTAATTAATTGCCTTGTACGACTTGCTTGTTAGGGAGACATTGGGTCTAGGTATTTCTCTGAAGATGGGGCTCCAGATCCCGCACAAGGAACCCACACAGGAAATCCGCTTTCATGGCATGGACATAGATTTGATACTATCTAGAGAGGCAGAAGATAATAAGCCCCGAGGTTTCCCAGGAGTGTGTGATTTAGAAGAACAATGTTTACAATAATCATTGATTGGATTGTTGACATTATACATGTGGATCTCCTGCGGACTGACAGAAGTGGAGTCCAGGCACAGGAAAACTCAATTATGGAATCATTCTTCTATGGTCTCATGCCATTTTTTTAACTTCTTATCTCAGTGTTTGACATATTTTTGTCCTGTTTGCTAATTCAGTAAATAAACATACAGATTCATGCATCAAACAATTGAACGAATTAGAAAGCTTTTGAATATTATGGTCAATGATTTTGTTGTTGTTGGAAAGCCATGTTGGGTGATCTTGTGTTGAAGGTCATGGCCAGTGATCTTATGTTCAATGTCATGGTCAGTGGTCTTCTGTTGAAGGTCATGGTCAGTGATCTTATGTTCAATGTCATGGTCAGTGGTCTTCTGTTGAAGGTCATGGTCAGTGATCTTCTGTTGAAGGTCATGGTCAGTGATCTCCTGATAAAGGTCATGGTCAGTGATCTTCTGTTGAAGGTCATGGTCAGTGATCTTGTGTTGAAGGTCATGGTCAGTGATCTTGTGTTGAAGGTCATGGTCAGTGATCTTGTGTTGAAGGTCATGGTCAGTGATCTTGTGTTGAAGGTCATGGTCAGCAATCTTCTGTTGAAGGTCATGGTCAGTGATCTTCTGTTGAAGGTCATGGTCAGTGATCTTCTGTTGAAGGTCATGGTCGGCAATCTTCTGTTAAAGGTCATGGTAAGCGATCTTCTGTTAAAGGTCATGGTCAGTGATCTTCTTTTTAAGGTCATGTTAAACAATCTTTTGTTGAAGTTCATGGTCAGTGATCTACCATTTAAGGTCATGATCAGTGATCTTCAATTGAAGGTCATGGCCAGTGATCTTGTGTTGAAGGTCATGGTCAGTGATCTTCTGTTGAAGGTCATGGTCAGTCATCTACTGTTGAAGGTCATGGTCAGTGATCTTCTGTTGAAGGTCATGGTCAGTGATCTTCTGTTGAAGGTCATGGTCCGTGATCTTCTGTTGAAGGTCATGGTCAGTGGTCTTCTGTTGAAGGTCATGGTCAGTGGTCTTCTGTTGAAGGTCATGGTGAACAATCTTTTGTTGAAGGTCATGGTTAGTGATCTACCATTTAAGGTCATGATCAGTTATCTCCAATTGAAGATCATGGTCAGTGATCTTGTGTTGAAGGTCATGGTCAGTGATCTTCTGTTGAAGATCATAGTCAGTGATATGTTGATGGTCATGGTTAGTGATCTTCCTTTAAAGGTCATAGTTAAGTACTGTTGGTTGACAGTCACACTGTGGCAGATTACTTTTTTTTTATATAAAGTTAAAAAACCTTGTTTTGATTACCTGAATCTCTTTGTAATGTCTTTGAAAATAAGTGTTGAATGTTAATCAATCTTATTCTGAAGCTGTGATCACTCTGTGTTGCCCGTGGTCTGTGTGACCACACTCTGTTGTGATGGACTTGATACTGACAGAAACCAGTGTAGAACTTGGTTTAAATTGTTTAGCATCAGTCCGTCTGTCCAGACGATAATGTTCTACTGTTCTGTATGGAGGTATGAGAATCACAGCCCATGGCGATAGCGAATGTGACCAGCAAGACCGGCTGACGTTTAGAAGAATCATCCCATTGCACGATTTCTTGGCAGTATTGTAGAGACCATGTATTGTCCATGCAGCTTAATCCCTCACCAAAGGAAAAGTAACACCAGTATGTTTGAAGCCAAGCCACCTGCAGAAGAGCAAGGCTCTGCTGTCGAATCTTTCTTGCAATACCAGCTGCCAGCCAGGGCTAAGTGCCATGTCTGACCTGCCATAACATAAAGTTTTCAGGCTAGGTTTCCTCTTCCTAGGACCGGGCTATTTAACTGAGTTTATCAGGGGGGCCAAAGGTTCGAAAATAAGGATCATTACTGGCCAGAGACTCGAACCCTAACATGAACAAATCATGAATATAATACAACTGGCAATAATTCGTGGGCCAGATGCGGGCTGCCAGTTGAATAGCTCTGTACTAGGATTAGCCAAGTATGCTCCTTACCCAGTGCACCCCATCCACCTGAGAGTTGGCACAAGTGTGATGCCAAGTTTGGTGTACACAGCCTAACACTGGAATGCCAAGTTTGGTGTACACAGCCTAACACTGAGATGCCAAATTTGGTGTACACAGCCCAACACTGAGATGCCAAGTTTGGTGTACACAGCCTAACACTGAGATGCCAAGTTTGGTGTACACAGCCTGACACTGGAATGCCAAGTTTGGTGTACACAGCCTAACACTGGGATGCCAAGTTTGGTGTACACAGCCTAACACTGAGATGCCAAGTTTGGTGTACACAGCCTAACACTGGGATGCCAAGTTTGGTGTACATAGCCTAATACTGAGATGCCAAGTTTGGTGTACACAGCCTAACACTATAACAGTGTACACCACTGGTTCTTAGAGGTGTGTCTGCTTTCTCTTCTCCTGTCATTTATGACACCACATATATCCTGTGTATGACACCAAATGTGTCCTGTGTATGACACCACATATATCCTATGTATGACACCACATGTATCCTGTGGATGACACCACATGTATCCATCCTGTGTCCCGTCAGAGATGAGATCCATGATTATAATTCAGTATTGCAGTAAATCTAAGCGGGAAAAAAGAGCAAAGAATTACCAAACAGTCACTGAAATGGGAAATAAAGAGGTTAAGATAGCCAAAAGAATCCCTACAACTAAAATTGATGAGAGAAGTCCGAATTTCTGAACTGGATTCTGTCCATGATATTGAAGTGAATACACAGGGTAGAACAAAGGAATAGACTGTCAACACTGTGTGACATAATGGCACAACGGGACAGTGAATGAGTGGAGTATATAAGCTGTCTCATGACCTCCGACCTCTGCGTGACCTTAGCAGAGGATCTACTTCACATCACACACACACACACACACACACACTCTCTCTCTCTCTCTCTCTCTCTCTCTCTCTCTCTCTCTGGTATGAAGACTGCACTAAAGTCTGTTTCACTTGTTGGCACCACCTACTAGCAGTGTTGTTCTCTCTCTCTCTCTCTCTCTCTCTCTCTCTCTCTCTGGTATGAAGACTGCACTAAAGTCTGTTTCACTTGTTGGCACCACCTACTAGCAGTGTTGTTCTCTCTCTCTCTCTCTCCCTCTCTCTCTCTCTCTCTCTCTCTCTCTCTCTCTCTCTCTCTCTCTCTCTGGTATGAAGACTGCACTAAAGTCTGTTTCACTTGTTGGCACCACCTACTAGCAGTGTTGTTCTCTCTCTCTCTCTCTCTCTCTCTCTCTCTCTCTCTCTCTCTCTCTGGTATGAAGACTGCACTAAAGTCTGTTTCACTTGTTGGCACCACCTACTAGCAGTGTTGTTCTCTCTCTCTCTCTCTCTCTCTCTCTCTCTCTCTCTCTCTCTCTCTCTCTCTCTCTCTCTCTCTCTGGAGAAAAAAGAAAATTAGACCGGTACTTTTCTCATATTTAGTGGGGGGGGGGGGGGGGCACTTAAGGATCTGTGACCACACTTCATTATTTGGCTAAAAAATGTGTAAAGTGGTGAAAAAGACATGGTTAACCATAATAATGAGTAGTGGTAAGATTACTAGTAGTAGTAACAATAGCAGTAGTTGCAGTAATATTAGTAGTAGTAGTTGCAGCAGTATTAGCAGGTTATAGTAGTTGATGTAAAGATCGAAGTAGTAGTAGTGCAATAGTAACAGTAGTTGTTATGGTAGTAAAAGTAGCACTCAGGGGCACTCCCACAAAGAAATCATGGAGGCAGGGGGGAGAGGATGGCCCAGCCTACTTATATTTTTTAGGTGTCGGGAGCATAAGGGCTTAATTAAATCTGTTTAATTGCAAATGAAGAACAAATAAATATGTTTGAAATCATATAAAAAGTATAAACACATACTTAAACAGGGAACGTCAATACCTGGTTTGTGGGAAGGGGAGGAGGCGGGCAAACAGCACGTGTACATTTGGGTAAAAATAGTGTTTCGTTTCCCAGATTCCTCCCATATACACACTATCTCACTTCTGATTGGATGACCTTGAGCCACGTGTCCTTGGAGAAAGATTTCGGGGTGTTCCGCAATGCCGTTGCTATCGCGTGTTGTATATTTCAACAAGCCAGCACTTTTAAAACTAAAAAAAACATGGAGTAACTGGGTCTAACATAACCTCCCTAGAGAATGCTGCAACCTAGGTCACATGCATTCTTTTTCTATGAATACAAACGTAAATAAAGACAACTTAGAAAGCTAACAACAGAGCGGGACACCCGTAAACTCCAGGAAAGTAGACCAGTTCAACAAACTTGTAAATGAAACGTGAACTACTTTGTTTGGAGAGACTAACTTAAAACTAACCTATATTTTTAAAGGAGGAAGACGGAGGGCTGAGCCCTCATTCCCTCCTACAATTATAGAGGGGAGAGGGGGTTTCCAGGCCCCCATCTTCTAAGAAAAATTGTGCGAGCTCCCAGATAGTGGCGCCCCTAGACTAGCAGTAGCAACATTCCAGCAAGGGCAGGTATTTGCCATGGAGGAAAAGGAGAGGACAAGTATGTTGTGAAGACGGGGAGAATGAGCAGCACGCACAAACTGGGAGCTGCCACCAAACAGGGGTGAAACAATGGCGGTGCAAGTGGAGCACATCGCTCGTCTTTGCTGCACACTGCCCCACCGGATTTTGTGGATACTTCCTCCCTGTTCTCACCCCTGCCGACTTCCCATCTCCGCTGCTGAAGTCACTGCCCTTGGAGAAACTCCCAGCACTTTTCTGTCTGAATCAAGATCACTCAGCCGACTTCACGAAGCGGCTAGCACACTGTTGGTTCCCGCCTTCTGCTGCTGATCGGTAGCGCCACTCGGGAAAACAACTTACCATATCCGCTCCATTTGTGTAGTCATCCTAATAGACAATCTTCATTCTTTTACATTTCTCGCGGGAAAATTTATTGCATGAAAGTTGACTAAGTGAAAGTTTGAGGTAGGACAATTTACTGTGAGAGTTTTTAGCAGGAAAGTGTGCACAGTTAAAGTTTGTAGTAGGAGAATTTGCAAGGTGGAAGTTAACTGAGGAAAAGTTTTCTGACGGAAAATTCCAGCATGTCTAATTACTACAGCACTCGCACGGTCCGCACTTATGTCGATGATGGAACGGGTGCCCCGAAGGTGGACACGAAAACCTACACCTTAGGTGGACCTGGCAGCAGCAGCATCGGGTTCAGCCCGTCTTCGGGATTTGGTGACTTCGGTGATTTTGGGAGGAAAGGTTTTGGAGACTTTGGGGGCAAGTTCAACGTTGACTTTGGAGACACATTCGGGGGTAAGGGCCTTAACTTTGACATCGGCAGCGGGGGATTGAGGCCAAGTATCAGCACTGGAGGGCGTGGAGGGGGCACCCGCCCCAGTCCTAGTTCAAGAAGTGGGGGCGGCGGGGGTCCGGCGCCTAGGACTGTTACTGTCCCGGTTTCTGACCCCCAGCCTAAGATTGCTGGGCGACCCAGTAGGACCTTGAGGAAGAACCCATTTGTGGGTCTCAAGCTGCAGAATTACGACGAGATCAAGACCCAATGTAAGCAGCAAGGAATACTATTCGAGGACCCTGAGTTTCCCTGTGTGGATTCTTCCATTTTCTTCAGCCGAGCTCCCCCCAGGCCCTTTGAATGGAAGCGCCCTCACGTGAGTAAATTTCACTTAAGTTATTTCCTCGCTGCATGCTTATCATCAACACGTTGCAGGGATTTTGCCTAAATAGATCATCCTGCCTTTAAGCACTATATTTTCGAAGAACGTCGCTCTCATAACAGGCCTCTGAACGCACCCTCCGTTCTTGCTTTTCCCCTGCTGATTGTATGTTAATATCAGGTGTCCCTGATACCCGGTGTCTCTAATGCCCTATATCCACCATCCTACTGGTCGACCCCTGCCCTTCTTCCAGGAACCATATGGTGCAGTGGCGAAGCATTATCAAGTCGCATGTGTAACGTTAACAGGTAACGATTACACTGGAGAGGGTGTCGCGTGATAGTTTTCTTTTTTGTCGCTTCGCTGCTGAGAGAATGTGTATGTGTGTGTGGTTGTGTGCAGCTTGCATCGAAGCAGTGGTAACTGGTAGCGTAAGCATGCAGCGAGCTTTGTTCTCCTGTGTTTTATACTCTTACCATACATACTCTTACTTGATACATCTGTCGTTGTGGGTAGTAGTATAAGTGTTGATTGTTGCCATGGCAGCCACACAATTACAGCCGTTACATGCATGTCTGGTCACTGTTACACATACAGGGAAGGGGGGGGGGGGAGGGGTGATGGCATCTCTCTGGTGAAGTAGTTCAACTGTCTGCCACACCCTCTACAGTTCATGGGTTCGGTGCATGGACTGTGCGGTTTGGTTCATGTGTGCCTTTGATACGGAGATCCCTGGGGGTCGTCGATGGAAGCATGGAGTTTGTGCCATGTGTGATACACTCGGTAGTCTCGTTCTGTACACACACACACACACACACACACACACAGAGAGAGAGAGAGAGAGAGAGAGAGAGAGAGAGAGAGAGAGAGAGAGAGAGAGAGAGAGAGAGAGAGAGTAAACCGTTCAACTTTTGCGAACATGACTTCATTATGCTTAACAAAAAAACCATAGCGTTCAAATATTACCGACCTGTTTTAGTTTCTGGGACTAAAATTCTGTATGGACTAGTTTCCAACATGTTAGAATCTTCTAGAATGTCGTTATTGTTCGTCTTCTCCGTCAGGGGTATTTGCCAGGTTTTCTGTGACAGTCAAGCCGAACTCCCCGCACATAAATCGACTTGCCACTGAAATAACAGGCGACATCACAGGGGGTTGTCTGTGCCAGTCACTTGCTCTCCTACACTAATTGTCTGATTAAGTGGGATTAAATCTGACAACTGAGATTGTCAACAACAACTATCTGGGACAGCATGCAGTCTGTGGTAACTGTCTTGGACAGCATGGGTTCAGCAATAACGTTCTTGGGTTATCATGGCACTTGAAGCTATCCATCAGCTCTTCACTTGGCTACAGTTGTACGTTAGTTCATGTTCACTTGGCTACAATTGTACGTTAGTTCATGTTCACTTGGCTACAATTGTACATGAGTTCAAGTTCAGACGACCAGTAATGTTGTGGATAGTGTTGTAAGGTTTCATTGTTACCATGGCAGAGACACGTTAGACCTACATTCTACTGCTGCTGGCTACTGGGGAGGGGAGGGTTCATTGTTACCATGGCAGAGACACGTTAGACCTACATTCTACTGCTGCTGGCTACTGGGGAGGGGAGGGTTCATTGTTACCATGGCAGAGACACGTTAGACCTACATTCTACTGCTGCTGGCTACTGGCGGGGGGAGGGTTCATTGTTACCATGGCAGAGACACGTTAGACCTACATTCTACTGCTGCTGGCTACTGGCGGGGAGAGGGTTCATTGTTACCATGGCAGAGACACGTTAGACCTACATTCTACTGCTGCTGGCTACTGGCGGGGGGGAGGGGGGGGGGGGTTTAGCGTGTATACATGCTTTGGTACCAGGACAGGTGGACAAAAATCATTGATGGTCTGGGACCCAGTGTAAATAAACTTACAGTATGATTAGACCGCCCAAGTTCCCTAATAGCTAGCCTTCCGAACCTGACTGGTGGAGAAAAAAGAAAATTAGACCGGTACTTTTCTCATATTTAGTGGGGGGGGGGGGCACTTAAGGATCTGTGACCACACTTCATTATTTGGCTAAAAAATGTGTAAAGTGGTGAAAAAGACATGGTTAACCATAATAATGCTGTCCTAATTTTTTTTAAGGGTGAGGACAGGGTTTGTCTAAAGAGGTCTCACCACCCCAGTCCCCCCCCCCCCAACAGTTTCCCCTTAGGGCCTTCTGTGTCTAGTAAATGTCTCCGGTGAAGGCTCTGCCCTGTTTTTGTCATGACAGCGCGCCTGACCTCAACTAACCGGGGTTAACTGCGAGTGTCTTGGAATGACTTCGCTGTCTCCTAGTCGCTGGTGATTACACTGGGTGTTCCATCAGCAGTCTGGCAACCTCACTGACAGTAACCAGAAGGCATCCTGGTAACGTTGGTTGTACAATGTCGCCGGATACATCAACCAATTACTGTCGAAACGGCCGTCAGTGCTAATGAAATCTGGCCACGATAAGCGCCGGACAACCAGGCAACTTGGCGGAAAGTAGGACCAGGGTCAGGGTCATTGCCATCGGTCTTACAAATTTTATGTTAAAGACTTCACCAAATATCTTGCTTCTATCCATCTGCTAACTGTAACCAGTTTTCTGTGTCGAAGTTATAGGCGAGTGACGGGGCACTCACTGAACACAACACAAATACAGCTATGATGTTCCAGGAAAACACATGCAATCCAATGGCGAGATGTGATCATTTCTCACGTGTAAACGTTTGCATATAACGAGTACACTGGAGAGGGTATCAAGTGATTTTTTTAAAACTTCCGCTTTGCAGTTAAGAATTGTGTGAGCAGCTAGCATTGTAGTTATAAAATAAGAAGAAAAAATTAAAATAAGAAAAAATAAAGAATAAATTGAGCAAGAAAATAAAATTCGTTCGTTCGTTGGTAATAGCAGCTAGTGGATTTCACATATTAAAGTTGAGGCATAAATGTCGTAAGATACAGCGAGGTTCTTTTCGCCACAGTCAAGAAGTAAACCGATTGTCGTATTTGTAATAACTAGTAAACATGAAATATTTTGGCCATATCAAGCGCCACGACGGATTGGAACAAATTATAGCAGAAGGCATGGTACCAGGAAGGAGGGGCAGGGGCCGACCGACACGAAGATGGGCACAGGATATAAGTGACTCCTCGAGTAAGTGCACAAGGTAGGAGAGCTGGTGAAAGCGAGTTTCTGTCAGGCAGACCGTGATGAGAGCGACGTTCTGCAATGGGCCTGCTACATTATGATGAGTAAACCGTCGTAATAAACAGTCAAAAAATTGTCTTTAACAGTGGAAAGTGTAAACGGTGAATTCACCTGTTACATGCATACCTCGCCACGTTACAGTCACACTAATGTAACTCTCTACGTCGCCACGTTACAGTCACACAAATGTTACTCTCTACATCGCCACGTTACAGTCACACAAATGTTACTCTCTACGTCGCCACGTTACAGTCACACAAATGTTACTCTCTACATCGCCACGTTACAGTCACACAAATGTTACTCTCTACGTCGCCACGTTACAGTCACTACAACTACACCACACTTCACAACACTGTATGCTTGTGTATGTGATGTTTATTTTTGTTAGGGTGACTGTATGTGATAGCCTATAAATGTGTCATATATATATATATATATATATTCTAACCACCCTAAGAGAGAGAGAGAGAGAGAGAGAGAGAGAGAGAGAGAGAGAGAGAGAGAGAGAGAGAGCGAGTCACTAAGCTGTCAAACAAAACAACAGTATTATTACCGGGATGGTACATGTTTAATTGGCAGGGACATTTAGGAACTCTTAGCACGTCTCAAATGCTGCAGTAATCATTAAAACAACGCCTATTCGTCACACACACACGCACGCACGCACGCAAACACACACACACTCTTTCTTCCACACACACACACACATCCACACACACATACATATCCATGCATACATTTGTTTCACTGAAAGCAGATCCTGTTGTATCCGACAACAGTCAGACATAAATGAGAGGCAGCTGTTATCACGGTTATACTTTCTGGCAGCTTGTGTCAACTTTCGTGTAATTTGCTAATTTTGCACTCATGTTTTTACGAGGTCTGTTAATTAATTATGAAGTCTGGCTTGTCTCAAAAATGCCTGATGTAACTCATTCTCCGGCCAACACTTTATGTCACAGAATCTTTGTACTTTAGAGTTGTTATTCAAGGTTTTAATATCCCTGTAAACTGGTCTTCCGAGTTCTAAATCGTTTCTTGTGCCAGTGCAAACCACACTAAAAGTCTCATTTATGGTCCTTTAAAAAAAAAACTGTGAAAAACATATTAGTCCCGGCAAAATCTTGAAGCTCGCACACGCCAAAAAAAAAAAAAAAAAAAAAAAAAAAAACATAAGGCAGCTGTCAGACGTGCTAACACTAGCCCCCTCCTACCAGAACTGCAATCGACTGTTGATGCGAGCAGTCAGTCGAGGAAACCGGTATTTGCACGCAATATTTCGGACTTTAGGGTACCACCAGTCTCTGGGTCTTTACAAGATACCTTAATATAGTCACAGTCCAGAAACAATTACAGTAATTGGATATCAGGAATGAATCTAACAGATAATTGAAACAGAAGAAATACAAGCGAAGGGTTGCTTAAAACGACACCTCACCCGGTGTTCTCCCACGTGGTCCCGTCTCTCTCTCTCTCTCTCTCTCTCTCTCTCTCTCTCTCTCTCTCTCTCTCTCTCTCTCTCTCTCTCTCTTTCTGCATACCAAAAGGTCACTCGGCGAGAGTATCGTACAAACCATGAAACTCAATAGTTATAGCGACGACCCCAACAAGAGAAATCCTAAAAAAGAAATAGAGAACAAAAAGACACAATGGGCTGGAGGAATCACCATACATACAGACAATAAAACTGAAATCATGACAATTACAGTAAACATCTTAGAAATTGCACACTAGCCAAAGCCAGTGAAGATTTACACCAGAGACTTTGCCCCGAGCCTGAGCACATAATCACAGATGCCTTGGACACAACAGAGCCTACCTTGCTGTGAACATGTCTAGTGCCACAGAACAGCGCCAACCTTGCTGTCAACATGTCTAGTGCCACAGAACAGCGCCAACCTTGCTGTCAACATGTCTAGTGCCACGAGACAGCACCTACCTTGCTGTCAACATGTCTAGTGTCACAGAACAGCGCCTACCTTGCTGTGAACATGTCTAGTGCCACAGAACAGCGCCAACCTTGCTGTCAACATGTCTAGTGCCAGAGAGCAGCACCAACCTTGCTGTCAACATGTCTAGTGCCACAGAACAGCGCCAACCTTGCTGTCAAAATGTCTAGTGCCACAGAACAGCGCCAACCTTGCTGTCAACATGTCTAGTGCCACAGAACAGCGCCAACCTTGCTGTGAACATGTCTAGTGCCACGGGACAGCACCTACCTTGCCGTGAACATGTCTAGTGCCAGAGAGCAGCGCCAACCTTGCTGTCAACATGTCTAGTGTCACAGAACAGCGCCAACCTTGCTGTCAACATGTCTAGTGCCACAGAACAGCGCCAACCTTGCTGTCAACATGTCTAGTGCCAGAGAGCAGCGCCAACCTTGCTGTCAACATGTCTAGTGCCTCAGAACAGCGCCAACCTTGCTGTCAACATGTCTAGTGCCACAGAACAGCGCCAACCTTGCTGTCAACATGTCTAGTGCCACAGAACAGCGCCAACCTTGCTGTCAACATGTCTAGTGCCACGGGACAGCGCCAACCTTGCTGTCAACATGTCTAGTGCCACAGAACAGCGCCAACCTTGCTGTCAACATGTCTAGTGCCACAGAACAGCGCCAACCTTGCTGTCAACATGTCTAGTGCCACGGGACAGCGCCAACCTTGCCGTGAACATGTCTAGTGCCACGGGACAGCGCCTACCTTGCTGTCAACATGTCTAGTGCCACAGAACAGCGCCAACCTTGCTGTCAACATGTCTAGTGCCACAGAACAGCGCCAACCTTGCTGTCAACATGTCTAGTGTCACAGAACAGCGCCAACCTTGCCGTGAACATGTCTAGTGCCACGGGACAGCGCCAACCTTGCTGTGAACATGTCTAGTGTCACAGAACAGCGTCAACCTTGCTGTCAACATGTCTAGTGTCACGGGACAGCGTCAACCTTGCCGTGAACATGTCTAGTGCCACAGAACAGCGCCAACCTTGCCGTGAACATGTCTAGTGTCACAGAACAGCGCCAACCTTGCCGTGAACATGTCTAGTGCCACGGGACAGCGCCAACCTTGCCGTGAACATGTCTAGTGTCACAGAACAGCGCCAACCTTGCCGTGAACATGTCTAGTGTCACAGAACAGCGCCAACCTTGCCGTGAACATGTCTAGTGCCACAGGGACAGCGCCAACCTTGCCGTGAACATGTCTAGTGCCACAGAACAGCGCCAACCTTGCCGTGAACATGTCTAGTGTCACAGAACAACGCCAACCTTGCCGTGAACATGTCTAGTGCCACAGAACAGCGCCAACCTTGCTGTCAACATGTCTAGTGCCACAGGAACAGCGTCAACCTTGCCGTGAACATGTCTAGTGACCACAGCCAGCGCTCCGCCTGCAGGCAGATGTTCATTCTACAGCGCAGTTGATGAGTCAACATGTCTGTGCCACTGAACAGCTCATTGGAACCTACTGAATGACTCAGTGGAGTGTGCTCTGAAGTCTCACTGGACAGCGCCAACCTTGCCGTGAACATGTCTAGTGCCACAGATTTATCCAACCTTGCCGTATTTTCATGTCTAGCCAGTACCCACGTGGTCAACAGCGCCAAGTGAAAAGCTACGTGAACCATATGCCATGAAAGTATTCTAGTGGCTATGTCGGAACAGCGCAAACATTGCACATGAACTGTCTAGTGCCAGCAGAACAGCGCCAACTGTTTCCTGGACCACTGCCAGCAAACAGACATACGCCAATATTGCCGTTAGACATAGTGAGTGTCTAGTGCATAACATGACAACCCAGCTCATGTGACATGTGCTGTTGCCACAGACAATCTACAGCAATGTGGCGTGAGGAATCATTCAGCCGCTACGTGATTTGCCAGATTTTTGTGTGTGCGTCGACCATCGGGGCATTTCTGTGGACCACCTGTTGAAAAACACGGATCTATACAACCTCTTCTTCTCGTTCACTGGGTGTAAACTCTGGAGAAAGTTTTGGTTGCTTGGCCACTTCTGTACTTAGTTCCTGTTCCAAAACTTGAGTTTTGCCTCTACTTCCGTTTCGCAGATTTGTCGTGTATACATGCAGACTTTTGGTTTCTCATCTCTCAGTCAGATGCACTCCGACTTATAAAGATACAGCCCTCATTTGTCGACATGTTTGTTGGGGGCAGTGGGTCTACACCCCCCCCCTGCCCCCCAACAATGGAGCCCTAGAACCGAAATGTCAAGATCTATACCTGAAGGTTGTCTTGTATCTATTTTGTGACGTTCTCGGGACAGTACTTTGACACAGCAGAAAACAGAATATACTTGTGTTAGACGGTATGTGTTTTCCAACTACAACATGTCAACTATCTCAGTTCGATGACCTTTATATCATTTAGTTCTGCCCGCTGTACTCTAGGGGCGCGTTCTATTGAGGCAACCGCTGGAGGGACCCACATTTCTAGAACTAGAGTCGGATTCAGATCCATCGATGCCCTCAGCACTTATTTAGTTATGGTGCCTCCCTCCCACAGTAGTCTTAACAGCACTATGGGCCCCTGAGCGAACCAATGTGCAGCGACCCCACGACAACCACTCACAAGAATGACATGTGAATGGGCATTTGACATACATAGATTCTCATGGGAACCCTATGATGAAAACCCTATGCTGAAAACCCCTATGCTGAAAACCCTATGCTGAAAACCCCTATGCTGAAAACCCTATGCGGAGACACCCAGATGTCTCCCTTCCAGCAAAACAGAAAATGATTTAAAGCATTTGAAACCATATTTTATATAATCAGTGCCAAACATGGACAATGAATAGGGCACTAGAACAGAAAATAGCTACATGTGAAATGCGCTAACAACACAAGAAGGGACGGGGCTAGGAATACCAGCAACAGACACAACATTGGAATTCCACCCATGTCTGGATTATATTGACAGACAAAGAATAAAATGGTTCAGTCATCTAGTGAGAATGCAGCCGGACAAAAGTGCACGGGATAAATATTTTGTGTGTGGGACTAAGGCGAGAGGAAGACCAAGAAAAATATGGATAAATGCTGTAGATCAAACCTGCAAAAAAAAAAAAAAAAAAAAGGGAACAAATCCATCACTCAAGCTACCGGAGAAGTGCAAGACAAATATAGAAAAAAAAAGACACTGGGCTACAACCTGGTATCAGTGAGACGCCAGAACCACGACACTGGGCTACAACCTGATATCAGTGAGACGACAGAACCACGACACTGAGCTACAGCCTGATATCAGTGAGACGACAGAACCACGACACTGGACTACAACCTGATATCAGTGAGACGCCAGAACCACGACACTGAGCTACAGCCTGATATCAGTGAGACGACAGAACCACGACACTGGACTACAACCTGATATCAGTGAGACGCCAGAACCACGACACTGAGCTACAGCCTGATATCAGTGAGACGACAGAACCACGATACTGTGCTACAGCCTGATATCAGTGAGACGACAGAACCACGACACTGGGCTACAGCCTGATATCAGGGAGACGACAAAACCACGACACTAGGCTACAGCCTGATATCAGTGAGACGACAGAACCACGATACTGTGCTACAGCCTGATATCAGTGAGACGACAAAACCACGATACTGGGCTACAGCCTGATATCAGTGAGACGACAGAACCACGACACTGAGCTACAGCCTGATATCAGTGAGACGACAGAACCACGACACTGGACTACAACCTGATATCAGTGAGACGCCAGAACCACGACACTGAGCTACAGCCTGATATCAGTGAGACGACAGAACCACGACACTGGACTACAACCTGATATCAGTGAGACGCCAGAACCACGACATTGAGCTACAGCCTGATATCAGTGAGACGACAGAACCACGATACTGTGCTACAGCCTGATATCAGTGAGACGACAGAACCACGACACTGGGCTACAGCCTGATATCAGGGAGACGACAAAACCACGACACTAGGCTACAGCCTGATATCAGTGAGACGACAGAACCACGATACTGTGCTACAGCCTGATATCAGTGAGACGACAAAACCACGATACTGGGCTACAGCCTGATATCAGTGAGACGACAGAACCACGATACTGTGCTACAGCCTGATATCAGTGAGACGACAGAACCACGACACTGGGCTACAGCCTGATATCAGTGAGACGACAGAACCACGATACTGTGCTACAGCCTGATATAAGTGAGACGACAGAACCACGACACTGGGCTACAGCCTGATATCAGGGAGACGACAAAACCACGACACTAGGCTACAGCCTGATATCAGTGAGACGACAGAACCACGATACTGTGCTACAGCCTGATATCAGTGAGACGACAAAACCACGACACTGGGCTACAGCCTGATATCAGTGAGACGACAGAACCACGATACTGTGCTACAGCCTGATATCAGTGAGACGACAGAACCACGATACTGTGCTACTACCTAGTATCAGTGAGACGACAGAACCACGATACTGGGCTACAACCTGGTATCAGTGAGACGACAGAACCACGACACTAGGCTACAGCCTGATATCAGTGAGACGACAAAACCACGACACTGGGCTACAGCCTGATATCAGTGAGACGACAAAACCACGACACTAGGCTACAGCCTGATATCAGTGAGACGACAAAACCACGACACTGGGCTACAGCCTGATATCAGTGAGACGACAAAACCACGACACTGGGCTACAGCCTGATATCAGTGAGACGACAGAACCACGACACTGGGCTACAGCCTGATATCAGTGAGACGACAGAACCACGACACTGGGCTACAACCTGATATCAGTGAGACGACAGAACCACGACACTGGGCTACAGCCTGATATCAGTGAGACGACAGAACCACGACACTGGGCTACAACCTGGTATCAGTGAGACGACAAAACCACGACACTGGGCTACAGCCTGATATCAGTGAGACGACAAAACCACGACACTGGGCTACAGCCTGATATCAGTGAGACGACAGAACCACGACACTGGGCTACAGCCTGGTATCAGTGAGACGACAAAACCACGACACTGGGCTACAGCCTGATATCAGTGAGACGACAAAACCACGACACTGGGCTACAGCCTGATATCAGTGAGACGACAGAACCACGACACTGGGCTACAGCCTGGTATCAGTGAGACGACAAAATCACGACACTGTGCTACAGTCTGATATCAGTGAGACGACAGAACCACGACACTGGGCTACAGCCTGATATCAGTGAGACGACAGAACCACGAACTGGGCTACAACCTGGTATCAGTGAGACGACGACAAAACACGACACTGGGCTACAGTCTGATATCAGTGAGACGACAAAACCACGACACTGGGCTACAGCCTGATATCAGTGAGACGACAGAACCACGACACTGGGCTACAGCCTGGTATCAGTGAGACGACAAAACCACGACACTGGGCTACAGCCTGATATCAGTGAGACGACAAAACCACGACACTGGGCTACAGCCTGATATCAGTGAGACGACAAAACCACGACACTGGGCTACAGCCTGATATCAGTGAGACGACAGAACCACGACACTGGGCTACAGCCTGATATCAGTGAGACGACAGAACCACGACACTGGGCTACAGCCTGATATCAGTGAGACGACAAAACCACGACACTGGGCTACAGCCTGATATCAGTGAGACGACAGAACCACGACACTGGGCTACAACCTGGTATCAGTGAGACGACAGAACCACGACACTGGACTACAGCCTGGTATCAGTGAGACGACAGAACCACGACACTGGGCTACAACCTGGTATCAGTGAGACGACAGAACCACGACACTGGACTACAACCTGGTATCAGTGAGACGACAGAACCACGACACTGGGCTACAACCTGGTATCAGTGAGACGACAGAACCACGACACTGGACTACAACCTGGTATCAGTGAGACGACAGAACCACGACACTGGACTACAACCTGGTATCAGTGAGACGACAGAACCACGACACTGGACTACAACCTGGTATCAGTGAGACGACAGAACCACGACACTGGACTACAACCTGGTATTAGTGAGACGACAGAACCACGACACTGGGCTACAACCTGGTATTAGTGAGACGACAGAACCACGACACTGGGCTACAACCTGGTATCAGTGAGACGACAGAACCACGACACTGGGCTACAACCTGGTATCAGTGAGACGACAGAACCACGACACTGGACTACAACCTGGTATCAGTGAGACGACAGAACCACGACACTGGACTACAACCTGGTATCAGTGAGACGACAGAACCACGACACTGGTCTACAACCTGGTATCAGTGAGACGACAGAACCACGACACTGGGCTACAACCTGGTATCAGTGAGACGACAGAACCACGACACTGGGCTACAACCTGGTATTAGTGAGACAACAAAAGAATAAAAGACACTATGCCCGTGGGGTCTCCGGACAAGTGGCTCCAGATATATAAATATATATATAATTGACCATATAAACAACAATAAAATACAATTGTGTTGATCGAAATTAAACAAAACATATAGGGAAATTTAAAATAATGTATATTTTTTAATGCTTTCATTTTATGTTTAAGTTTACCCTTGCCTTTTTTTTTTTTTTTTAAATTTTAAAGTCTTTGATCAGATTCTCAAATCTAATCTTATGCAACACCCCTTGCTTCTATACTTAACAGAGATCAGGCATCCAGATTGCCTTGTTGTGTTGTTCGGATGGGATTTTCGGAAATACTTTAACAAAGAAAATAAACTCTCAGCTCCAAGGCTATTGAAAATATCTGTGGTGCCTCCTCCCTAGGTGATGCCCTGAGCATATGCTTGATGCGCTTAAAGGTTAATCCGGCCCTGGTAGAGCCATGCACCACATTCAAGGGACGCGGCGTTGGTGTCTGAGCCCTGTTCTGTAAAATCGTGCTGTATTGTTTCCTTAAGACTGTGACTCAATACATCCGCTGTCCCCAGCCATATGTGTGGGTGGCTTCCCTTACTTTAGCTCTGTCTAGCCTTGGAAAACGACACTCTCGTGTCTGATCACCGCAAAATATCTAGACAAACTGGATTCAAGTAACGTTTGTCTCCCCACGCAACGCCCATATTCACACGAGTTCACTTCTGATTGGTAGTTCCTGAACCTGTCACCTTGGCACAAGGTTACAGGGGTATTCCGCAATGCCGTTGATATCGCGTATTGCATTTTTTAGCACGCCGGCGCTTATAAAAGTCAAAAAACATGGAGAAACTGGCCCTAACACCCCGTTTTCCTAGAGAGTGCTGCAACCTATGTTGCAGCCATTCTCTCTCTCGGAATGAAAACGTAAATGTAAGACAAAGCTGAAAGCAAACAACAGAGTGGGACACACCGTAACCTTCAAGAAAGTCGACCAGCCCAACAAACTTGTGAATGAAAATTGACCTACTTTGTTTGGGGAGATTAACGTGAACCTAACCGACAAACTGGAAGTTTATTTCTCTCTTATCACAACCAGCAACAATAAACAAACAATGGACGATGCGGCGGTTAGCCTTCTTCAGCAGAACAAAGGCGAAAAACAAAACAACACAAACAATAAATTGATTATAAAATGACTTTATTACGGAATCGAAATATCATATTTAAAAAATAATAATAATAAATAATAGAATGATAAAAAGTACGTGATACTTACCTGGACTGCCTCAGATTGTATAAAGTTTAAAAAAAAAAAAACAGTGGCTGGTTTACACACGAGCCAGGAGGCGGTTAGTGAAATCTGATCAGTGAGACGGAAGATTGGGAGAGAGGGACTTCAAGAGGCTGGCTCAGGGGAGGTAAAACAGGAAAACGGAAGGAACAGATAGCAACATGGGTGTGTAAGACACGTACATTGAAGAAAGGGTATGAACCGCATCACTTGAAATTTGCTTTAAAGCCATTTGTTTCTCTATTTTAATTGGTCCTGTAAAACTAAAACATACTTTTGGTCCTTGTAGTGTGTTTAATTTTCATAGTTTTACTGCAGCTACCTCATTTCAAGATATGCAACTGGCCATACAACTTTCAAGTTGTTTCCTCCCCCACGAGAGAGCTAAGACAATCTGCCAAAGTTGGTCATATGGTAATGTAACAAACTTCGGACACACGTCGTTTCTGTCAAAATGTATACTCAGCCGGAAAACATAAACTGTAGAATATGGCGCTCACTGTAAATAAACATGGCCAGACTTGAAACATGAAACCGCTAGCTGAATGACAAGACGGAGCATGTTTTTACAGTTCTAAGGTAATCTGGCTAGTTAAATATTCTGAAGACATTAACAGGACCCCAAGAACCCTCTCTGTGGTGCCGCCGATCCCTGAACTGGGTCTCGTCTGGTTAACGTTCTGAGCATGGTCATGTCTCGCTGCAGGGTTGATCAGTCTTGCACACCCAGTGTTGTGGGTATTGAGAAGGTGAGGGGAAGCTTTACAGCACACTCACTGTGGAAAAAGTAGTTTGGTACCAGATATAGAGGCAATTCTTGTGAGACCATCAGAACGTCAACTTGCTAGGTTTTACTGTTTAACTCGCCTTCTCTGGAGGTTTAATAAGACAGACAAGCAGCATAACGGACAATCCGGTAAGTGGGGTCAAAAGAAGTCTGACAGATTAGCCGCTGTCGCTCCTCTGGGTTGTGAGCTACTGTAAGACTAGGCAAAAACACAGAGAGCAAGTGGAGACTGCAACCCAACAGACAGAACATCCACACTTCGAGAGACTGATTCATCGCAAAGTAGGTTGAGGGTGTGGCCGGTTTTCAAGGCGCAGGGGAGAGGAGAGCGAAGTTATAACCAACACCACCATTATGCGAATTCTCCGTCAGCTATCGCGAGGAGGGGGAGGGGGTGGAGGAGGAGGAAATGGAGCACGTGTGGGAATGCACCCAATGCAGTAATGTCGTCTTGATTAGTTCATTAATTAATTCGATCTCTGAAGGCATATTAGTGTGTACATATGTGGGCTTGCTCGCACCTGTGTGAGAGTAGAATCGTTTTGGTGTGTACACACGTGTGCTTGATCGCACCTGTGTGAGAGTAGAAGCGTTTTGGTGTGTACACATGTGGGCTTGCTCGCACCTGTGTGAGAGTAGAATCGTGTTGGTGTGTACATACGTGGGCTTGCTCGCACCTGTGTGAGAGTAGAAGCGTTTTGGTGTGTACATACATGTGCTTGATCCCATCTGTGTGAGAGTAGAAGCGTTTTACTTCTTTTGAATAAGTCTATTAAAAAGCAACTTATCAAATATACAGAGACCACACATAATATAAATAGTTAGAATTTGAGGACTCTCAACACCTAACCCCCCCCCCCCCCCACCGGTTAGGTAAGAAAATATTGAGTGACCCCCAGAACCACGCCCTATATACCACCTTCACCTTAAAGACTTTCTAGAGAAATAATTTGGTGATACAGTGAGCTGGAAGAGGCCCCCCACCCATGATCTTCTCAAGAAACTAAGAACTTGCCTCCCTTATTTTGTAACCATGTATAGAGATTGTCGTTGAGAGTATGTGATCGTATATTTCCATTTATTTCTAGTAATTTCTTTATTTTTTTGGAGGCCACTTTAGCGCGGTCGATAGGAGACTCCCTTTAAAATCCAGCTGCGACTCGCTGCAGCCCAACGGCCGGTGTTCGAAACCGGGCGGTTCCCGGGGTTCACCCAGCCTCTAGTAAATTGGGTACCAGAGTTAACACTCTGAGGTAAATGGAGGAACGTCGCTGTAGCTACCCAGTTGCGTGCGACACAGACGGACAGTTTTTTATCAGCCGTCCGTTTGATCAGAGCAGTTATGGTTTATAACCGTGTGCAATGACGCTGGTTCACATCTCCCGACTTTACCTTTTTACAATTATATTTATTTGCTCTTCAGCACATTATTATTATTATTATTACTACTATTATTAATAAAATGCTGAATGACAAGTAACTACAATAATATACAGTGTTTGAAATATTATGAAATGTATAAGCAGTTATCTTTAAAGGCAACAGATATACATGGCTTTTATTGGGGAAGCTCCCTACCCTGAATTATTTTGGGGTGGGAGTGCACAAGGGATCTGAGCTTTAAGATTCTGGCCCCTTTGTTAACAACTTCCTCCATTTCTGTTAACACCCTAGAAGTCTTTCTGACCCCAATCCCGTCTTCTTAATTCTAACCAGGAAACAAATTATGTCGACCTTGTAGCACGTACAGTCTAACACAAAGCACTGGCTAACTGTTATTCTAAGTTAGGACAGAGGCTCAGTCCATGGAATGATGTTTAAAATGAGCCGACTTAAACAAAGAGCTGAGGTTAATATCTGGCGCCTGTGCAAAGAAGGGAACAAGGGACAACAGCAGAAGAGTGAGAAATTGTGGGAAAAGCTGCAGGCATGAGATGCCCAGGGATACTGATGAAAATACTATGATAGATTTGAGAACAAAAACTTGTTTTTACTTGAATCAGAAACAATCAATCAACATTCTCAGGGCACATCTAGAGAAGAGGGTGTGTGGTGTTGGAGGGGAACAGGGGCTGGGCGAGACCACGCAAAACCCAGCTAGGGGATTTCCGTAATAAATGCACTGGTGAACTGAACGACACGCCGATGAAATGAATCCACGACCTTCAGAACGTGAAACAAACGGCTTGACCACCTCACTACCTCAGAGAACTGGAAAGGATAGAGGTCTTTGGTGGCAGTGAATCCACATGACTTTGGTGGCAGTGAATCCACATCACTCGCCAGAATTAAGATCGGCATAGCAAAAAAAAAAAAAAAAAAACGAGACGCACACCAGACACGCCAGAAGACTTGTTAATCAACATAGAACTGGTACTAATAGCCATCGGACGTTGGGGTTCATACTGAGGGGAGGATCTGAGCACCTATGGACATGTCCGGAGTGCAATGATGACAACCTAACTAACTAACTAACTAACTAACTAACTAACTAACTAACTAACTAACTAACTAACTAACTAACTAACTAACTAACTAACTAACTAACTAACTAACTAACTAACTAAACTAACTAACTAACTAACTAACTAACCAGCCAACTAAACTAACTACGGAGATATGTTACACAACATAGACTATAAGAAGAAAAGTTAGTTGCGTATCCTTTACAGGACTTTGCAGAACCAACCCCAGCAGCCCCTGGTTGTTGTGTGGTTTCTCTAGGCAAATTTACGTCCAGTAGTTTGCCATTGCTTCTGGACGGTTTGCCCACTGATACCACTGTCGAAACCAACGCAAGGCGCATGGCCCGCAGCTGGGATCGAACCCGGTACCTTGGCATTACGAAGCGTTCGCCTCGACTTAGCCACAGAGCCGACTTAAAAGACAAGGTTATTGTGTGTACATCTTTCCGCGGCACCTGGCAGCTTCTCCGAGTATTCGGGCATCTCAGTGGCAGTATTCGGCCACCTCGGTGGCAGTATTCGGGCATCTCAGTGGCAGTATTAGGGCACCTCGGTGGCAGTATTGGGGCACCTCGGTGGCAGTATTCGGGCATCTCAGTGGCAGTATTGGGGCACCTCGGTGGCAGTATTCGGGCATCTCAGTGGCAGTATTGGGGCATCTCAGTGGCAGTATTGGGGCATCTCAGTGGCAGTATTGGGGCATCTCAGTGGCAGTATTGGGGCATCTCAGTGGCAGTATTGGGGCATCTCAGTGGCAGTATTCGGGCATCTCAGTGGCAGTATTCGGGCATCTCAGTGGCAGTATTCGGGCATCTCAGTGGCAGTATTCGGGCATCTCAGTGGCAGTATTCGGGCACCTCGGTGGCAGTATTGGGGCATCTCAGTGGCAGTATTCGGGCATCTCAGTGGCAGCTACTATTCTAACGATTTGCAGCCAGCCTACAGCAGCAGGTAGAGCTCACCGGGTGACTCAGCTTCAACAAACACATCCTGTCAGTGCACCTCCCTCTTCCCGTGTTAGCACAAACTGGTGCATCGTTGATCTAGCTAGGTCTGTCAGGGGAAGACTAGATGCGCCATCGCTGTGCTGGAATTATCTCCCCGTGTTTTGAACTGTTGTCTACTGTGCTAGAATCACCAACATGTTCCGTGGCGGGCAGCACAATTTTATAATTATTTAGTGAAACTTATGCTGATGACACCGTCTTGGCAGCGACAAGTTAGAAAGAGCTACAGGAATTGTTAGATACGGTGGTGGTAAAAAAGTGATAACATGGGCCTCAGTTTGAATAATAGGAAGACAAAAGTAATGGTGGTTTCCAAGAAAAGAATAGTGCCTTAACGTATAATAAATGTCAAGCGTTATTTGGGACAAGTACAGAAATTTAAGTATCTGGGCACATGGATAACATCTTAGGTCAGATGTATCCCGGAGATAGAAAACAAAATATGAAAAATCAAAACTACATTTTATAAAAAAAAAAAAAAGAACATTTTGTGCTAGAAATCCATGTAATTGGGGGTTAGTAAAAGAATTCTTGCTTGCTGTTTAGAGTTTAGAGTCAATTTTAACAAACGGCTGTAAGAAAGAGACAGAGGCAGACAGGATTCTTGACAGCACACGCAACTGCGGATCACAGAATGTGGAGAGGCATGATCGCCCACACCAGTCGGCAAGGAACTTGATGATCCGCAGAAGTTGTTATCATTTGTAGAATATATGACCTTTCTCTCTTGGTTTTTTTTTTAAATTGTAGTTGATGGTTACCAAGTTTTTGTATTGTACTTCATGGTTACCACGTTTTTGTTTTGTAGTTGATGCTTACCAAGTTTTTGTATTGTACTTCATGGTTACCACGTTTTTGTATTGTACTTCATGGTTACCACGTTTTTGTATTGTACTTCATGGTTACCACGTTTTTGTTTTGTAGTTGATGGTTACTAACTTTTTGTTTTGTAGTTAATGGTTACCAACTTTTTGTTCTTCTCTTCCATCCTCCCTTCCTCTTTTTTCCTCGCTCTCTATTTCCTATCCCCTCCTCCCCTCCCTTATCCTTCATTTAGCTGTTTTCCTATGTGACCTGTCTCTTCCTGCCTGGGATGTTTGTGTTCATCACCTGTACAGCTCACCAAAAAATATTTTCTTACATTTCTCCATTCCTTCTTTTACCGATTTGTTTCTCATTTCTTCAGGAATTTCCCGATCTAGTTGAAAATACATTGTTTCTGTTTGACAAACGTAGAGACAAACCTGCCAGGATTGCAGTCTAAAGGATTAATGTGCCAATAATGAGAATCAGACAGCTATAGATATCCCAACAGATGTCAGACAACACACTAGACAACCCAACAACTCCACAACCGGACACAACACTGGGTCAAGGTCCCAACAGTTATCAGACAACACACTAGACAACACAACAACTCCACAACCGGAAACAACACTGGGTCAAGCTCCCAACAGTTATCAGACAACACACTAGACAACACAACAACTTCACAACCTGACACAACACTGGGTCAAGCTCCCAACAGATGTCAGAGGACACACTAGAAAACCCAACAACTCAACCGGAGACAACAGTAGGTCCAGCTCCCAACTGCTGTCTCCGTGAAGCTAAGTGTTGAAGAATGGACACAAGAATGTGCAACTCCTCACAAAGTCTACAAACGAACTAGCCTGGAACCTGCACTGATCTGTTTAGCAGATGCTCACAACCAGCCAGGGAAGTGTAGAAGTGGAGGCGGGGAGACAGTGGTGGGAACAGGTGACAAATCAGGTGGGAATTTGAGAGATTTAAATGGCAGCAAACTGCGCCTGGGAAATATAAGAACGCCCGACCCGCCTGCGAGATGCAAGGGAGATAAGTCGATGTATTCTTCTGGTATGTCGGTTTGAAAGGTAAAGTTTCTGGCAGAGATTAGAACTAGAATCGCCAACCGACCTCTTACGTGATATCTATTAAACACTATTGCATGATATATATCAAACACTTTTACATGATATCTATCAAACACTTTTACATGATATCTATCAAACACTACTGCATGATATATATCAAACACTTTTACATGATATCTATCAAACACTATTGCATGATAAATATCAAACACTTTTACATGATATCTATCAAACACTTTTACATGATATCTATCAAACACTTTTACATGATATCTATCAAACACTTTTACATGATATCTATCAAACACTATTGCATGATATATATCAAACACTTTTACATGATATCTATCAAACACTTTTACATGATATCTATCAAACACTATTGCATGATATATATCAAACACTTTTACATGATATCTATTAAACACTTTTACATGATATCTATTAAACACTATTGCATGATATATATCAAACACTTTTACATGATATCTATTAAACACTATTGCATGATATATATCAAACACTCTTGCATGAAATATATAAAACACTCTTGCACATGAAAGGGTCAACTGTAGCGAGAAAAAGAAAATTAATATCTTGTATGCAAGTGAAATATGGACGATAAACGGACATACCAAAAATAAAATAAAAAAATGTTCATAATGGAGAGAAATAGAAGGAACGAACGAATGAACCTTATTTTAGACAGAGTAGGAGGAGGAGGAGGAGTAGGTGGGGGGTGTCAAAGCTGACAGCATGTAGAAAAAAACAGCAACAAACAGCCGGTTGTAGGTCTTGCCTTCCTCATTCGATGATATTTTCACGCACATAGTGCGGGAGTAAGAAGAAAAATGAACGATACTGACGAGATTATGTAAACTGAAAAGCCCAGGGGTGGGGAGGGAGGGGGGGGGGAGATCAAAGCTGACAGCATGTAGAAGAAAACAGCAGCAAACAGCCGGTTCTAAGTCGTGGTTCTCCCTCAACAGCAGCGGGAGATAACAGAGATACCGCCGATCTTTCTAGACTAATGCAAACACACAGACAAGCAGACTGTTGTGTTCACAAACTGTGGCACAGTGGGTTTCTGGAGCCGTCAGGCCGAGCACCGATAGCCGGTCACGTGACACAGGGACAGTGCTCTCCAGCGGTGGGTCTCCTTCCCAATTGTGCCGACTCCACCACAGTGGAGGTTTTCTCCAGTGGATATAAGCATCCACTCCTGTCTGTAAGGATATTTATTGGTGACGTCTCTATCTCTTCCACGGTGTGACTCTGGTACCACTGCCAGACAGTGACGAGAACAGTCTTTTCTAAACAGTGCTCACTATGGTACTGTGAGGAGTGTCAAACACGTTCACTGCCTTCTAAGTCACAGTGTTGATTAGATCACCAGCAATCTGGGGCTATTTGTGAATGCCAAGGTTTCGACTGTTGGCTTTGTAGTAATTCTGTTTATGCATTAAAATTTGACGTACCATTCTAGGTGTAAGAAGGAAAGATCGACTTAGGAACGATGATATCAGGAGAAGAGTCGGCACAGAACCAATACTGAACTTTAAAGATAGACAAAAATTCAAATAGTTTGCTTATATAACAAGATTGACACCAGACAGGGCACCACAGATAGCAATGGTTAACAGATACAGCGGTAACAAAGCCAGAGGTCGACCACTCAGGAATACCAAAGACACTGAAAAATGCTTCATAGGAAGCAAACAGAAGGACACGTTCCGGAGATCTTCTACTGCCCCGCGACGCGAGACATCCCAGGAGTAGAGAAAAGAAGAAGTAAAAAACAAGCGAGTCCTAAATTGACGACAAATAAAGCTGGTGTTATCAAATAAAGACTTACAGTCCCTACAGTGTGCATGTCAGACTGGGCACCTGAGTAGGCCTGGCCACCATACTTAGAATTACGAGACACCTGGCCTCAAGTGTCTTCTATAGGATGCTTGTGGGGAACCACCAGAGACTTGCAGCTGACATGCCAGCTCATCATAGAACCAGCCCGTCTGACCATGACCGTCTGACATGAGCACACGAAACCGAACGCAAAGACGAAGAAGAAAAAGAAGGAGTCGTCCTTATCGCAGATATTGTCATCATCATCATCATCGTCATAAGGAAATCATAATTCCCCAGACCTCTGGAAGCATTTGAGCTTCATTGACGTTCAGGTGGTCGGAATGAGGCGGGCGTTGAGACACACAGACCAGCCAACCACAGGGGACTGTGTTACAGAGCTCCTCCTTCCCTCTCCAGACATGGAAGCCACGGGTGTGCGAAACCAGCCCAGGAACATCCCATCTTTTAAAAAACAAAATAGGGTTGTTGAAAGGGGGAGGAGGGGGGGAGGGGTCTACGGGTAATCTTTTCTGAGGGTGGTCATTTGGATTTCTTATGACTGAGAACATCTGGCAATGGTCTCCGGTCTTAGGATCAAGTTTCCAAACAGGGCGGTACTCACAGGACTCCGGTCTTAGGATCAAGTTTCCAAACAGGGCGCTACTCACTTGACTCCGGTCTTAGGATCAAGTTTCCAAACAGGGCGGTACTCACTGGACTCCGGTCTTAGGATCAAGTTTCCAAACAGGGCGGTACTCACTGGACTCCGGTCTTAGGATCAAGTTTCCAAACAGGGCGGTACTCACTGGACTCCGGTCTTAGGATCAAGTTTCCAAACAGGGCGCTACTCACTGGACTCCGGTCTTAGGATCAAGTTTCCAAACAGGGCGCTACTCACTGGACTCCGGTCTTAGGATCAAGTTTCCAAACAGGGCGGTACTCACTGGACTCCGGTCTTAGGATCAAGTTTCCAAACAGGGCGGTACTCACTGGACTCCGGTCTTAGGATCAAGTTTCCAAACAGGGCGGTACTCACTGGACTCCGGTCTTAGGATCAAGTTTCCAAACAGGGCGCTACTCACTGGACTCCGGTCTTAGGATCAAGTTTCCAAACAGGGCGGTACTCAATGGACTCCGGTCTTAGGATCAAGTTTCCAAACAGGGCGGTACTCACTGGACTCCGGTCTTAGGATCAAGTTTCCAAACAGGGCGGTACTCACTGGACTCCGGTCTTAGGATCAAGTTTCCAAACAGGGCGGTACTCACTGGACTCCGGTCTTAGGATCAAGTTTCCAAACAGGGCGGTACTCACTGGACTCCGGTCTTAGGATCAAGTTTCCAAACAGAGCGGTACTCACTGGACTCCGGTCTAAGGATCAAGTTTCCAAACAGGGCGGTACTCACTGGACTCCGGTCTTAGGATCAAGTTTCCAAACAGGGCGCTACTCACTGGACTCCGGTCTTAGGATCAAGTTTCCAAACAGGGCGGTACTCACTGGACTCCGGTCTTAGGATCAAGTTTCCAAACAGGGCGCTACTCACTGGACTCCGGTCTTAGGATCAAGTTTCCAAACAGGGCGCTACTCACTGGACTCCGGTCTTAGGATCAAGTTTCCAAACAGGGCGGTACTCACTGGACTCCGGTCTTAGGATCAAGTTTCCAAACAGGGCGGTACTCACTGGACTCCGGTCTTAGGATCAAGTTTCCAAACAGGGCGCTACTCACTGGACTCCGGTCTTAGGATCAAGTTTCCAAACAGGGCGCTACTCACTGGACTCCGGTCTTAGGATCAAGTTTCCAAACAGGGCGCTACTCACTGGACTCCGGTCTTAGGATCAAGTTTCCAAACAGGGCGGTACTCACTGGACTCCAGTCTTAGGATCAAGTTTCCAAACAGGGCGCTACTCACTGGACTCCGGTCTTAGGATCAAGTTTCCAAACAGGGCAGTACTCACTGGACTCCGGTCTTAGGATCAAGTTTCCAAACAGGGCGGTACTCACTGGACTCCGGTCTTAGGATCAAGTTTCCAAACAGGGCGCTACTCACTGGACTCTGGTCTTAGGATCAAGTTTCCAAACAGGGCGCTACTCACTGGACTCCGGTCTTAGGATCAAGTTTCCAAACAGGGCGCTACTCACTGGACTCCGGTCTTAGGATCAAGTTTCCAAACAGGGCGCTACTCACTGGACTCCGGTCTTAGGATCAAGTTTCCAAACAGGGCGGTACTCACTGGACTCCGGTCTTAGGATCAAGTTTCCAAACAGGGCGCTACTCACTGGACTCCGGTCTTAGGATCAAGTTTCCAAACAGGGCGCTACTCTCTGGACTCCGGTCTTAGGATCAAGTTTCCAAACAGGGCGCTACTCACTGGACTCCGGTCTTAGGATCAAGTTTCCAAACAGGGCGCTACTCACTGGACTCCGGTCTTAGGATCAAGTTTCCAAACAGGGCGCTACTCACTGGACTCCGGTCTTAGGATCAAGTTTTCAAACAGGGCGCTACTCACTGGACTCCGGTCTTAGGATCAAGTTTCCAAACAGGGCGGTACTCACTGGTCTCCGGTCTTAGGATCAAGTTTCCAAACAGGGCGGTACTCACTGGACTCCGGTCTTAGGATCAAGTTTCCAAACAGGGCGGTACTCACTGGATCAGTCTGTAAGTCACCGTCATCTACCTGGAACATAGCCAGTCTTTCCGATATGTTAATTACAAGTTAATGTTTAAACGTTTTAAATTCAGAAAGGGCGCCTTCAGCTCTACACCGGTAGTACCTCAGGGGAAGGTGTTACTGTGCACAAAGCACCCGGTCTGATATTGCTAGATATCTAGCCTTCAGTTTTCATGTACAAGCACTTGTCAAACAACTTATTAAAAATTAAAACATTCTTGAGGAGCACCAGAAAGGTATTTGATACTTTCCCGTTATGACCCATCTAAACTATTGCTCCACGATAAAGGATGAATGTTGCAATTCAGTTCTCAAGCGACTTACAGCACTTTAAAGAAGAGCCGTACGCTTAATAAGTGACAATTATGGAAGAGACAGTTTCAACCTATATGAGAGTCTTAAGCTGTTACCACTCCACAAACATACTTCTCAAAACTTACTCACAAAATCCTATCCATTCGTTCTAAATGGGGTAATATTCTCATGGCTTCACTGCAGCCGAGATCATGAAGCTTGCTTGCTTGTTAGAATTACCCACGGGCAACCGATTTCTGTGGAGCTAGCTTCGTCAAAGGTGGCTTTCATATATAATTATGGCACCAGGTGCTGCTGCTATTTCATTGCATGCTTTACGGCGCTAGTGGGGTGAATCAAGAAGCACTAGAGTTGAGTAGACACACTGGGTACACTGGAAGGGACTGGTCCAAAAAGACACGCGCAGATTTATAAATCCAGACAAGTGGGTATTTAGAGATAAAAACGTCAGACAACTAGGGCATGGGATTAAAGATAGGGGCACTAGAAAGACAACCAGGGAATGAAATTGTTACGAAGACAGAGACATCAGACAGACAACTAGGACATGGGATTAAAGATAGAGGCACTAGATAGAATGAAACTGTCACGAAGACAGAGACATCAGACAGACAATCAGGACATGGAATGTACGTACTAATGATAATGCTGATGGTGCAGCTGATAACGATGATGATGCTCAGTGTAATATGTTTATGAGCGAATTGAGACACCCCCTCCCCTTTTTTTTCCCGAGCTGCTACATGAAGGTTTGGCCACCTCTCCGACGAGTCACATCCTTGATGACCAGCGAACAGGCCACATACCAGATTCCCCGCTCAATGTCACATCCTTGATGACCAGCGAACAGGCCACATACCAGATTCCCCGCTCAATGTCACAATAAGCTATAACTAAGAGACACATCACTACTACACACAGTTCTAGCTGGGTGTACCCTGCAGTGCATGTCGGGAAGGGGTCAATGACTACAAGCCATTCTGTGTAACATCAAGGATTAGAGTGGAAGGTGATCATCTGTAGCATAATTATTACTGACATGGTTAGTTAGTTGCTTATCCTTTACAGGACGTTGCAGAACCAACCTTAAAAGCCCCTGGCTGTTGTGTGGTTTTTCTAGGCAAATTTACGTGCAGTAGTTTGCCATTGCTTCCTGGACGGTCGGCTTTCTTGATACCACAACGCAAGGCACATGGCCGGCAGCTGGGATTGAACCCGGCATCCAGGCATTACGAAGCGTTCGCATCGACAGCCACAGAGCCGACATCACTGACATGAGGGTAGTCATATCCAATATAATTAATCTGCGGCTACCAGCACATAAAAGATATAGACCAGCAAAAGGCTGAAGCTGCCAGTTATCGACGATCCATGCAGACGATATCGATCAATAATTGATCGGTTTAGCATCTCCCTCTAGCAGCTATAAATAGCCGGCCTGGCAGGAGCCAGTGAACACAGAGCCGGGTAGTCGATCAATATATTGCCATCACCGTCATGGCGGCACAGCTAACCAGCAGACGTGATCTAGCTGTCCTCTAGTGCCTGATTACTTTTCCGTTGTTATTATGTTGGTTATCATTGACGTGTTATAGTTTTTATAGTCAGTAACTTAGTTAATGTGGGTTCATGATTGCATTGCGTCCAGTCAAGCAGGCTGGACTATAGCTCTGGACATACTGACGTGACTGTTGTGTGAATTAAATCGATGGTTGTGTGTAAACTTCACGCATGGTGGCACAAGCTGTCGTTAGAATAGACATAGCCTTGACTTGATCAAATTTACTCACTAATCGCTGTCTTGAGAAAACTGTGTGCGTTATCTTGATGATTTTGTGGTTTCTCGGATCGTTTCTGTCTTCCATGGAAAAAAGTCAATTGTAGACATAAATGTTAGTAAGATAAACACACTCTATATATCGTTAGGACAAAATATTTGCATGCGAGATCAAGTGACAACATTTTGATGCGGTCTCAAGCTCTTTTCTTTACCTCAGTATTCTAGGCTGGCTTGAGGCGAGATTTGTCGCCTGGCATAGACTGTGTCTATCTCCATGTCTATACCAGGCTTCACGTAGGGTCCCGTAGACACACAGGTCACACGCACTCTTGCGGCCCAGCTACCCGGATAAAACAGCGGTCGTCCAAATGTTAATTTATTGTCGTCTGGGCGGTAGGTCGAGTACTGAGATGCTGGCACTAACTAATTCTTGTCGGTTGATGGTTGATGTGTTTGGACTATGCCGTCGATGTTACATAGCTTATAGATATACATGTATCTATACTGGCTGTGGTGGCATTTTCTCGTGTTGGTGTAATGATTTATAAACTGCAGAATTTGTTTAGAGTAGCCTAGATATACCCACCCCCTTCTCTTTCCCGTCTCCTACACTGGCCTTTTTCCTTGCTCATATTCTAACTCACTAAAATTATCTATCTATCTATCTATCTATCTATCTATCTATCTATCTATCTATCTATCTATCTATCTATCTATCTATCTATCTATCTATCTATCTATCTATCTATCTATCTATCTATCTATCTATCTATCTATCTATCTATCTATCTATCTATCTATCTATCTATCTATCTATCTATCTATCTATCTGTCTGTCTGTCTGTCTGTCTGTCTGTCTGTCTGTCTGTCTGTCTGTCTGTCTGTCTGTCTGTCTGTCTGTCTGTCTGTCTGTCTGTCTGTCTGTCTGTCTGTCTGTCTGTCTGTCTGTCTGTCTGTCTGTCTGTCTGTCTGTCTGTCTGTCTGTCTGTCTGTCTGTCTGTCTGTCTGTCTGTCTGTCTGTCTGTCTGTCTGTCTGTCTGTCTGTCTGTCTGTCTGTCTGTCTGTCTGTCTGTCTGTCTGTCTGTCTGTCTGTCTGTCTGTCTGTCTGTCTGTCTGTCTGTCTGTCTGTCTGTCTGTCTGTCTGTCTGTCTGTCTGTCTGTCTGTCTGTCTGTCTGTCTGTCTGTCTGTCTGTCTGTCTGTCTGTCTGTCTGTCTGTCTGTCTGTCTGTCAGTCAGTCTGTCTGTCTGTCTGTCTGTCTGTCTGTCTGTCTGTCTGTCTGTCTGTCTGTCTGTCTGTCTGTCTGTCTGTCTGTCTGTCTGTCTGTCTGTCTGTCTGTCTGTCTGTCTGTCTGTCTGTCTGTCTGTCTGTCTGTCTGTCTGTCTGTCTGTCTGTCTGTCTGTCTGTCTGTCTGTCTGTCTGTCTGTCTCTCTCTCTCTCTCTCTCTCTATCTATCTATCTATCTATCTAGCTAGCTAGCTAGCTAGCTCCCTCCCTCCCTCCCTCCGCCCGCCTGTCCGCCCGCCCGCCCGTCCGTCCGACTGTCTGTCTGTCTGTCTGTCTGTCTGTCTGTCTGTCTGTCTGTCTGTCTGTCTGTCTGTCTGTCTGTCTGTCTGTCTGTCTGTCTGTCTGTCTGTCTGTCTGTCTGTCTGTCTGTCTGTCTGTCTGTCTTAGATAAATTAGTCCGTCCATTCATCCGTCCTCCCGTCTGTAGGTCGGTCGGTCAGTCAGTCCGTACATCTGCCCGACCATCCATCCGTCTTTCTTTATGTCTGTCTGCCTGCCTGTCTAGCTGCCTACTTGTCTGTATGTCTATCGGTCCGTCCATCCACCCGTCTGTCTGTCTGTATTTAAGTCTGTCTGCCTGCCTGTCTAGCTGTCTACTTGTCTGTCTGTCCATCGGTCCATCCATCCACCCGTCCATCTGTATGTCTGCCTGCCTGTCTGTCTAGCTGTCTACTTGTCTGTCCGTTTATAGGTCCGTCCATCCGTATGTGTCTGTCTGTCTGTCTGTCTGTCTGTACAAGTTGTACATGACCCAACGACTCATAGAGATAACCCTTCTAGAGATCAAACACCAGGAACATGGTCAGTGACAGACAGGTGACACCGGGAACATATTCAGTGACAGACAGGTGACCTGGGAACATGTTCAGTGACAGACAAGTGACACCGGAAAAATGGTCAGTGACAGACAGGTGACCCGGGAACATATTCAGTGACAGACAGGTGACCTGGGAACATGTTCAGTGACAGACAGGTGACACCGGAAAAATGGTCAGTGACAGACAGGTGACCCGGAAACATGGTCAGTGACAGGCATGTGACACCGGGAACATGGTCAGTTACAGACATGTGACACCGGGAACATGATCAGTTACAGACAGGTGACCTGGGAACATAGTCAGTGACAGACAGGTGACACCGGGAACATGGTCAGTGACAGACATGTGACACCAGGAACATTTTCATTGACAGACAGGTGACACCGGGAACATGGTCAGTGACAGACAGGTGACACCGGAAACATGATCAGTGACATCCAGGTGACCCGGGAACATATTCAGTGATAGACAGGTGACCAGGGAACATGGTCAGTGACTTGCAGGTGACCCGGGAACATAGTCAGTGATAGACAGGTGACCCGGGAACATGGTCAGTGACAGACAAGTGACTTGGGAACATATTGACAGACAGGGGACATCGGGAATCGGGAACATGGTCAGTGACAGACAGGTGACCCGGGAACATGGTCAGTGACAGACAGGTGACACCGGGAACATTTTCATTGACAGACAGGTGACACCGGGAACATGGTCAGTGACAGACAGGTGACACCGGAAACATGGTCAGTGACATGCAGGTGACCCGGGAACATATTCAGTGATAGACAGGTGACCAGGGAACATGGTCAGTGACAGACAAGTGACTTAGGAACATATTGACAGACAGGTGACATTGGGAACATGGTCAGTGACAGACAGGTGACCCGGGAACATGGTCAGTGAAAGACATGTGACACCGGGAACATTTTCATTGACAGACAGGCGACACCGGGAACATGGTCAGTGACAGACAGGTGACCCGGGAACATAGTCAGTGACAGACAGGTGACCCGAGAACATGGTCAGTGAAAGACATGTGACACCGGGAACATTTTCATTGACAGACAGGCCACACCGGGAACATGGTCAGTGACAGACAGGTGACCCGGGAACATGGTCAGTGACAGACAAGTGACTTGGGAACATATTGACAGACATGTGACATCGGGAATATGGTCAGTGACAGACAGGTGACCCGGGAACATGGTCAGTGAAAGACATGTGACACCGGGAACATTTTCATTGACAGACAGGCGACACCGGGAACATGGTCAGTGACAGACAGGTGACCCGGGAACATAGTCAGTGATAGACAGGTGACCCGGGAACATGATCAGTGACATGCAGGTGACCCGGGAACATAGTCAGTGATAGACAGGTGACCCGGGAACATGGTCAGTGACAGACAAGTGACTTGGGAACATATTGACAGACAGGTGACATCGGGAATCGGGAACATGGTCAGTGACAGACAGGTGACCCGGGAACATGGTCAGTGAAAGACATGTGACACCGGAAACATTTTCATTGACAGACAGGTGACACCGGGAACATGATCAGTGACAGACAGGTGACACCGGAAACATGGTCAGTGACATGCAGGTGACCCGGGAACATAGTCAGTGATAGACATGTGACCCGGGAACATGGTTTCATGACAGACAAGTGACCGGGAACATATCAGTGACAGACAGGTGACCCGGGAACATAGTCAGGAACATGACCCGAGAACATGACAGAAAGGTGTCCCATTTTCATTGACCGTGGTCTTTAGACAGGTGACAGGGGAACATGACGGTAACCAACCCTGTCTTTAGACCTACACGGGACCAACCGTCACCTGATGGGTCATGTCGTTAGTATTATACCGGTCGCGCGTGTACTTCCTATAAAAACTTCATTTACTCATTGTTGGTTAGATTGGCCAGACCCTGCAAAACAAGAGCAGATGTTTCATTTTTAAATGCAACATTTTGTTAACCCATGTTAACAAAAGCTAAGCTGGCTCAGTCACTCGTTTGTTATATAACATCCTCTCACTAGTTGTAAATGATGATGTTGATAACGAGTATGCCACGACGATGATGACGGCAATGATGGTAACGAACATCCAGCAATTCCGTCGCCACAGTTGAACGTCACTGCGTCGTTATGTCATTTGATGCCGTTTGTAAAGCGTCATCATCGTCATTACGTAACACTGCGTGTCGTAGGGTCACCAGTTGCTGCTGACTGTCTGATCAGCTCTCTTCAACTTTGACGGTCAGTTGCGATGGACATCATGGTTGCATGCCTAAGACCTGTCCAGTCAGTCAAGTTCTGTGTCTAGGTCTCTCTTGGTCTACCTCTTCTCCTCTACTGAACCCTGTAGCATTCTTTTCGAGAGGCCGTTAGATCTCATTACAAGTCCGTAGCACTGCATCTTCCACCTTCAGTTAAAAGATGTCCATATTTGCCAGGGACTCAATCGCCATGGTGCTATTCACTAGAGGACCTCTCTTCTAGTTGTGAGACAGCCGAGCTCAACTATTCCCGTGTGTCCCAATCAATGGACTTCCTCGTTAGTTTGAATTAAGTTGTTGCTTGCTACGTCAGAGTCGTAGTTGCAAGTCCAACTGGTTCATACGTGTCATGCTTGATGAAATTTGTTTCATGGCTTTTATGCATGAATGTTTTTCTATTGATGCAACCTTTAATCGAATTGAATGTGCAGGGAAACGTTGCTTGTCCTTGCAACATTGGGTGATGTCTGGTTGGGAAGTCAGATAGAAAGCCCACAAACCAGCTGTGTGTGTCTGTAGTGTTGGGAAAACATAGTTACAGCCACAGTGTAACATCTGAACAAATGAAAAACGAATGCTATGAGAGCTGTCGTGTACAGAAAAACCACACCCCCACCCCCCCCCCCCCCCCCTCGCAGAGACACCCATTTGTCTCTATACTTTCTCCTTCTCCTAATGCCTTCTTAATCTTCTTCTTAATCTTCTTTTTCTTCTTCTTCTTCTTCTTCTTTTTTCGTCGTCTTCTTCTCCTCCTCCTCCTCCTTCTTCTTTCTCTCTTTCTTTTTTTCTTCTTTATCTTCTTCTTTCTCTCTTTCTTTTTTTTTCTTCTTTATCTTCTTCCTCTTCGTCTTCTACCAGCTACTTCAGATAGTGTACATGTGTAGCTTGCCCTGCAAGGCAGGTGAGATTCGACCAGCGAACTGTTGAGTTCAAGGCTGTACCTGTGTTTTTTTATGGGCCAGGTTTGACAAGTTACAAATTATTACGTATTACGACGACGAGCAGCGTGAAGTTTTTGTGTTCTTTGGGATTTCAGGTTGACTGCCTTCGGCTAAAGCAGATTTGTCACAGCCGATTGACAGACATCAAACACATGCAAGTTGTTGTATACTTGCAACACTTGCACAGAACGTTGTTCTGACGTGTGTTGCTTCAGTTGCTGGGTTAGTTAGTTCAGGCCTAGCTCTGGGAGCTTAACCGTGGACACAGTCATTGGAGCATTGACATGCAGCAGCCTTGCTTCACTCAAGCATTTCCGGTTGTTGTAGGCCATATAGACATTTGTCAGACTGTACGTTAAGTACTGACATCTGTCATATTGCATGTTAAATAACTAGTAATTGTAACGACAGCTGGTGATTTGTTGATTTGTTGTACCCCGTCAGTCATTTCTGGGATCCAGTGTGTAGGTTTATTTCTGACATTGGAATTCTTTATTCGCTAATAGATTGTGTCGGGTAATTATGCAGTGTTGTGTCCTGCGAGTGGTTATGAAAGCACTTAGGGCTGGAGAACCTGCTAGAGAAAGAGACTTTTAGGCGTATCGTGACAAGAGCGACGTTCTGTAAAGAATCTTCTTATTTTTATTTTTATTCTTCTTCTTTTTTTTCTTCTTCTTCTTCTTCTTCTTCTTCTTCTTCTTCTTCTTCTTCTTCTTCTTCTTCTTCTTCTTCTTCTTCTTCTTCTTCTTCTTCTTCTTCTTCTTCTTCTTCTTCTTCATCATGTTCTTCTTCTTCTTCTTCTTCTTCTTCTTCTTATGCTTCTTCTTTCCTTTTTCTTTTCCTGCGTATCCAAATCTTAACCCTGTAAAAATAAAGTTCGTTCGTTTTTTTCTTCCGTCATTTCCTTCATCGAATTGTTGGGGAGAGATGTATGGATTTTTGTGTTCTCTTTCCAATGCGTTGTTTAAACTGGTCTTTATTTTTCCAAGACGTTCTTGATGCTATCGTTCTGTGTTTAGCATGGTCTTTCCCTTGCTCTGTGTCCATTATATTTCTTCAGCGTGACTCTCTGTGGCAGCTGGTACCAGGGCATTCTCTTCAGATGATCGAACCATATTATCTCTTGCTTTTAAATGACTTGTATGACTGGTTTCAGGCCTACGTGAAATAACCCTTGACCCGTTAGTGCCGTGCAGGTGTATCGATGGAAGCACTAATATACAAAACCTGCCATCTTTCTATGTCTTCCGCTTGTTGAACAAGTGTATGATAATTTAGTCGTGTCCATATCTTGATGTTGTCATTCTGGTCCTACTTTACCCTCCTCTTCTTCGACTACCACACCCACACCCCCCCCCCCCTCCCGATGTTCCTTGAAGTATTGTCTTTGCTATCGGCCCAGTCTCGGCTTAGTGATCTTATAATTCTCCATTTTTTATTTTATATCTGCAAGTAACTCCGGCAACTCTTCTATGACATCGCACCTATGTTGTTATATTTTGGATCTCATTAGTTTTATTTACGACTCATATTTGACACTGGTAGTAGAATTTTGGTTAACAAAATGGTTGGCCTTTGTTTCCTTTCGTTGCTGCTACTTTTGCCTCTCTAATTAGGCCTTCTAAAGTTTGACCATCTATTGTTTGACCACCAAATATTTATCTTTAATACGCTCTCCAACTTCTTAACTGGCTTCTGTGTAATTGTACAAATGCTCTGCATCGAGAGGCCTGGCTTTGCTTGTGTTTGAATCTGCCGTGTTTAGCTGGTCTGTGTTTCAATAGGTTCAGGTGTTATCCGTGTTTATGCTACGGTTCTCTGCTACCAAGGATTTGAGTGCACGATTCTTCCATATGTCTATGATTTCCCAGTGCTCACTCTGTCTGTTACCTGTTGCAGAATCTGGAGCTTATTATAGAATGTGCCGGTTAATTATTCCCATAGTTTCTAGATTCCTGAAATCTTCTAGTTTATACTGATTTCCATGTTTGTGAGTCATCATGCCACACAGTCTCAGTGTCATTGCTATCATCACATGGAACTGAACTTACGTCTGCAGCTCTTATAACTGTGTCGTCATGTAGAGATGACCTACATTTCTTGTTAACACAGCTTTGAGAAATCTGATTGTCTGTCTTGAGGTCTTTTAATCTCCGTGTTATTTTCATGTATTTTTGTGTATTTTTTAATGGAAAAAAAGGTAGGCGGGGGGAGAGACCTCATTCTATGACAGACCAAATTACTCGAATGTTCGTTAATTCTTTTGCATTTGTATTGATGACCCAAGACCGTGCTTCCTATAGTTTTCACATAACCTGTCCTTCGTATCTTATCTCGACATACAGGACACCCACCATCTAAATTGTGAATGATCGTTTCTCTGATAACTCACCGTTCTTTACTGGCACATGTTGCAGTATTAGTTGGCTCAAGATTATCTTTTGTTGGTGCATAATATTGAATCTTTTTTATATGTACTTTCTTACTTGTTGTGTGTATTCTAGTTGTTTGCTGTTAAGTCTTATAATTTCTTTATTTTTAAATTGTATCTGTTTTTGTTATTTCGAAGAAATCTGATCTACGTTGTTCTGATGTTGCCGTCATTAGTTTCAGTGAAGGTCCAAGTTTGAGACAGGTAGCATAATGTGGGCCAAACAATAGTCAGTGAAGGTCCAAGTTTGAGACCGGTAGCATAATGTGGGCCAAACAATAGTAGGAGTTTGATGACTTCTCTGTCTTCACGTTTGATGATTCTTACATTTGATAGCCAGCTTTACATCTGTAGGCTACATATCTTGTTTACCTCGCGTTCTCAGCGTCGTGGACGAGGGTTTAAATTATTTAGTTCCCCAGTGTGTGTGTGTGTGTGTGTGTATATATATATATATATATATATATATATATATATATATATATATATATATATATATATATATATATATATGGAGATCCATGAAAATCGTCGCTTTAGATTCGGAGTCTCGTTCTTTGTAAACGACCTCGGCGACAGCTCTGCTGAGAGAGACGCGGCCATATGGGATAAAGCCGGGTGCAGTCAAGAGGACCCGCTAGACTAGAGAAGAGGTAGACACCGCAGTTATCGTTTGTTAAGGGCATAGTTTGTGATTATGTCAGAAATTCCTAGAGGTGCACTCTTGTTGAGTGTCGGACATTGTTTCACAGATCTTGAACTTGTTTAAAGTGACACAAAAACACTGAACATTATTAGCATTTCAACATGAATTTCTTGAACAAATTTAGCGGCGGAGTCAAAGACGAGTTGAACAAATGCCGAAAGGAGGTGGAGAATTCTGTCTCCCAGAACGAGGCCAAGTTGAAGGCCGGAATTGCCGAAGTACAGAAAAATGTTGCGGATAACATTGACAGTTCTGCTGCTCGTGGCGATGCAGCGCTCAAGTCTGGAGTTGGTGGGGCCCAGAAAGTCATGGGTGACGTAGGAAGCACGGCCACACGTGGCGAGACCAGTATCAAATCTAGCTTTGAAGGAGTGCAGAAAACCGTGACTGCAAACATAGAAAGCACCACTGCCCGAGGCCAGGCCTACCTGCAGTCTAGCATTGATGGGGTGCAAAAAGGTGTGACTAACACTATCGAAAGCACCACAGCGCGAGGCGAGGCCTACCTGAAGTCCAGCATTGCCAATGTGCAGAAAACGGTGGGCAGTACGGTACAGAACACTACCTCATTCGGCGATGGCATCTTCAAGGCTGGGGCTGGCGGGGTGCAGAAACTTATTGGCGACAACCTGGAAAACATCACGAAAGCTGGAGGCCAAGCTCTTTTGCAAGCAGGCATCGGGCAAGTGCAGAAAATGATTGGGGAGAACGTCAGCTCCACATATATCAAAGGGCTAATGATGGCTGGCGTTGAAGGCCTCAAGACTATGTTCGGCGGTAACAAGAAGTGTCCGTTCCCCGAGCGAGTGGTCTCCGCTGCCAGCTTGGAGAGAAAGAATCCATTCGCTGGGTTAGCCCGCCAGAAGTACGAGGAGATCCTGGCCAAGTGCCTGGCAGACGGCACCAAGTTCGAGGATCCCGAGTTTGAAGCCGAGGACTCGTCCATCTTCTTTAGCAAGAAACCGCCCCGCCCTTTTGAATGGAGGCGCCCTCACGTAAGTTTTACTTCATGACTATATATCTCTTCTCTTGGCTTTTCTCCCCTATCCCTCTTCCCAAATCATTTCCATCTCTCTTTCGCTTTTAATTTATCTTAAGAAAAACATACCAGGCTCAGTCACTGGAACTGTAAAGTTTCAGTGCAACCGGAGGAATTAAAATCCCACATTTTTGGAGAGAACATAGTTGATGAAGTAGCAGCAGGAGACCCTAGAAGCAGCCAGTCATTGTGTGAGTTGAGAAAGGGCTCCACGACGCAGTAAAATAACAAGTTTCCTGGCACCGGAAGCCATTTTGAAAAAGAATCATGAATTAGATTAGATGGGTGATATGTTGGTGAGTTGGTTTGTTAACTGATCTGTTGGCTGTTGGTTGGTAGAGGGTCATAGTATGTGGCTCGCTGATCTAGAGTGTGAGAGTATCAGTAACTAGGTGAGTAAGAATGTCAGAGTAAATGACTCGTTGAGTTAGAGTGTGAGAGTATCAGTAACTCGGTGAGTAAGAATGTCAGAGTAAATGACTCGTTGAGTTAGAGTGTGAGAGTATCAGTAACTCGGTGAGTAAGAATGTCAGAGTAAATGACTCGTTGAGTTAGAGTGTGAGAGTATCAGTAACTCGGTGAGTAAGAATGTCAGAGTAAATGACTCGTTGAGTTAGAGAGTGATAGTGAAAAACTCCTCAATTTAGAGTGTAAGGTTAAAATAAGGTGGCAAGTGATAAAAGTCTAAAACAACATGATTATTCCCAGAGTCGACATCTTCCATCTAGACCTCTAGAAGTTTAACCAAGCACCCTCCTTTCCACCGCCAGCCCGCCCGCCGGTCATCAAACAACGCAGACTGGGAACCTTTTCCGCGCTATCAATCTTGGATCCCACCTGGAGAGAGAGCCTGTTGCCATGGCAACCCTGGGAAACAGCTCATGCGTATATTCTTCTCTAGCCTTGAGATGGCTGAGTGTTTAGAGGGGGCGGGGGCAGGGGAGCGTACAGTTGCTGGGGGAAAGTTGGGAGAGGATACAGGGTCTGAGTGACAGGTGTGGAGGGTAAAAGAGTGGTTGAGTGAGCTAGTTGTGAGGGTAAGAGAGTGGTTGAGTGAGCTAGTTGTGAGGGTAAGAGAGTGGTTGAGTTAGCTAGTTGTGAGGGTAAGAGAGTGGTTGAGTGAGCTAGTTGTAAGGGTAAAAGAGTGGTTGAGTGAGCTAGTTGTAAGGGTAAGAGAGTGGTTGAGTGAGCTAGTTGTGGGGGTAAGAGAGTGGTTGAGTGAGCTAGCTTTGAGGGTAAGAGAGTGGTTGAGTAAAAAATGTGTGGGTAAGAGACTGGTTGAGTGAGCTAGTTGTGAGGGTGAGAGAGTGGTTGAGTGAGTTGGTTGTGAGGGTAAGAGAGTGGTTGAGTTAGCTAGTTGTGGGGGTGAGAGAGTGACTGAGTAATAGTTGTGAGGGGGGTAAGAGAGTAGTTGATTAAGCTAGTTGTGAGGGTAAGAGAGTGTTTGAGTGAGCTAGTTGTGAGGGTGAGAGAGTGGTTGAGTAAAAAGTGTGTTGGTAAGAGAATGGTTGAGTGAGCTAGTTGTGGGGGTAAGAGAGTGACTGAGTAATAGTTGTGAGGGTAAGAGAGTAGTTGAGTAAGCTAGTTGTGAGGGTAAGAGAGTGGTTGAGTGAGCTAGTTGTGAGGGTGAGAGAGTGGTCGAGTAAAAATTGTGTGGGTAAGAGAATGGTTGAGTGACAGTTTTGGATTAACAAAGCAACTAAGTGAAAGTTGTGAGGCTAGAGAGTGGCTGAGTGAGAGAGTGTGAGGATAAGTAAGTGTCTGAGTGAGAGAGTGTGAGGATAAATGAGTGGCTGAGTGAGAGAGTGTGAGGATAAGTGAGTGTCTGAGTGAGAGAGTGTGAGGATAAGTAAGTGTCTGAGTGAGAGAGTGTGAGGATAAGTGAGTGGCTGAGCGAGAGAGTGTGAGGATAAGTGAGTGGCTGAGTGAGAGAGTTGTGAGGGTTAGAGAATGGCTGAGTAAGATTTGTGGGTAAGAGAATGGATGAGGATAAATGAAAGTTGTGGGGAAGGAAACATCGTGACTGATTGAACACTGGGGCTGAGTTTTCTTTCATCACAACGAAGAAAATAAATCACATACTCGTTAGTCTCTCTCCTGTCATCACTATATAAAACCACAGTAACACCGTGTACTGTTTATCGCCCTCTACCTGAGATAAGAGACACCTAACCATGTAACTGTTTCCTCTCCCACCATTGGGTTTAGATAGCCTAAGTCCTGCTGCTACTTTAGCACAGCCACGCACTATCCGGCCTACCCGAACCCAGATCAAGGGTAAAGGCAGACAGTCTTATTTCTGTCTTATTTTTAGTTAAGTCTATCACTCTCAGTAAACACAAACTAACTTCACGCGTGTGCAGCAGCGCTGACAGTTTTCACGATGAGTGTATTTATGTTTCCATCCACGACTATCCAATCAAGAAAAGCAGTCTTCAATCTACATTCTTTCGTCAGTTATAATATTTCTGGCTCCTTTCCAGTTCTGACGATTTTCAAATGAGGCTGCCGTTTGTAAAATACTCAACTTCAAGGCTCTTCTTGCAGCTTGGATGTGACTAGTTAAGGCTTGGCACTTCTTGCAGGCTGAGTATGACGGGTACAGGTTTTCTTGCACCAGTGCCAAGGAAGTTTTATTACTGTTGCATAAACACTTGACTCTGTTGTTTTCTCTGCAATGAGAACAACAAGGAATTAGTCTCTCGGGTCGAACAAATCAAGTTCCAGTATATGTGATCATTCACCATCTCACACCCGAACAACCCAGTCGAACGACCCTTTCACAGGGGTCGCAACGAACATAATTTTATTGTTGAGGGGTGGGGGGGGGGGGGGAGGGTGGCAACACATCATGAGGAAAGGTATTAAAGGATTGTGGCAGTAGGAAGATTGAGAACCAATGCCCTAAGTAATGTGAAACGAAGTTCTATCATTTATTTGTTTACTCACTTTGATGCTTTCTGTACTCACATACAATTCTGACTGTTTTCTTATACTACTATTACCTTTCAATACAGTTAATTATAAACAAAGAATGACATTTGAAATGGCTGAAGTATGTTAGAAAGAGAAACAAAACAAGTACCTGCGTGACGTTGAACACATCCGCCATCATGTGGTCTGTTCACAAATACCAGACAATGCCCGCATGCACAAGAATACAAACAATAATCTCAGCCCTTATTGGACCACAGATTACTGTTTTATACAGTGTGATTCTCGTCTTTGAGGTGTTTATCCTGCTGATAGTACCTAGAGGAGAGTAATGACCGCCATATGGTCAGTACTTCTCGGGTAGTTATAGCCTGACAAGATATCAAACCGAATTAAAAATATAACTAGTAAGCTTCAAATTATCACAATCTTAAACAACAAGCGCACGTTTCAGCTAAAAAGCCTTCATCGGCGCATGACACTAATAGACAAAGATACGTTTACAAACAAAAATACGTAAAATCACTTTAACTGAGGTCGCTAAACAAATCAACATGTCGGTCTGATCATCTGCAGCTCTGAGATGGTGTCAATACAACAAATCAACATGTCGGTCTGATCATCTGCAGCTCTGAGACAGTGTCAATACAGAAAATGAATGCTAGCCAGAAAAAAAAAAAAAATGAGCAAGGCAAGGGCTGTTACACAAAAATATGAGATAAAGCTGTGTCGGACGTTGTCTAGTTTGCGAGTTGCAGCCTACTAGAAAGGTAAAGCGATTCTCAAGAGACAGAGACCCTGATATTAGACTGGCTAGACTTGGTAGTATTAAACTCTACTTAGAAGCCATCTTGGTGACCCTGAGAAGTGAAATACATCGGCAATGGGTCTTTCTCTGATAAATGAAAGGGATCGCTTTCTTGACGTGTTTTGATAGCAGACAAGTGCACACAGTACAGAGGTTGGTTGCACTACGAACTAAAACCATTCACTTTCAAATTACGTCGTTCCTCGTATGAGTTCCGGGTTCCCATTGGGGGGATAGCGAGAATAGACCCACTGCCTCCTCGAGATCATGTCGTAAGAGTCCACTAATTAGGAACTTCCTTCGAAAGTCGGAGTACATCTGCCTGAGAGGCACGGAACCAACAGTGTACATACAAATGAGTAAGACCTGTAAAACATTTGCACGCAACACTTAGGTTCTGGAACGGGACTAGCGTCGAGAAGTGGACGAACAACCAGAACTTTCCGTCGGAGTTTACAGCCGATGAACGCGATAAGAAGATGACGAAGAAAGGGAAGGAGATTGGCGAACTCAATCTTGCTAAAAAAAAAAAAAAAAAGTGGACAGAGGGAACTGTATTAGAGGGTCGCCACAACATGCGGAAACTGTATTAGAGGGTCACCACAACATGAGGGAACTGTACTAGAGGGTCGAGGCATTAGGAAGTTTGGGAGCCACTGTTCTAGACCTTTCATCGAATGTTTCTGATCTTAGACGTAGAAGAGCTATTTCCTTTACATTGTCCCAGTAACCAAGAGAAACTGCCGACTTAATGGCTTTTCGGGTTTTTCCTCCCAAACATGTAAATGCGTTTTGAGTGTACAGAGAAAATGAAAGCAGCTGACTGATTCAGCATCAAAGCGTTGTCAATTACAAGTTTATTAAATCAACTCTTGAATCGTTGTATCTGCCTCCCCCCCCCCAACCGCACAGCATCGCCAGGAAAACCCCCTCTCCTCCCAGGCATCTCTCAGACATAGATCATTAGCTCAGCTGCGGCGCCGTGCATTCAGTTGCAACACTTACCTGGCAGGTGTCATCTTTCTCACCCTCAAACCTCTTTGTAGAGAACTGCGTCACAGCAAGCTAGGCACCTGTCTCTTACTTAAAGGTCGATATGCCCAACTCAGTGTTTAACTTAGAACGACTTCTACAACTCAGTGTTTAACTTCAAACGACTTCTACAACTCAGTGTTTAACTCCAAACCACTTCTACAACTCAGTGTTAAACTCCAAACGACTTCTACAACTCAGTGTTTAACTCCAAACGACTTCTACAACTTAGTGTTTAAACCAAGGGTTGTCTTGTGTATGCTCTGGCACCCACCGAATCCCCGGTGACTCTCCCATCTCAGCAGGATTAGGCACACATGCACACTCATAAATGATCACATCCACACACCCACAAATCCAAACAGCCACACATTTACACACCCATATATGATCATATCCACACATTGACACACCCACATATTCACACACACATATATACACATTCACACATCCAAACTGTCACACACTCATATACAATCACATCCACATACACCCACATATCCACACATTGACACACCCACATATCCACACATACACACACACATATATACACATTCACACATCCAAACTGTCACACACTCATATACAATCACATCCACATACACCCACATATCCACACATTGACACACCCACATATCCACACATACACACACATATATATACACATTCACACATCAAAACTGTCACACACTCATATACAATCACATCCACATACACCCACATATCGACTCATTCACACACACATATGCACTCATTCACACGCCCTGAGCAAGTACAGAATACATTCCCTTTCCTTCTCTCTGCCCCCCCCCCACCACCCCTCCCCTCCGTGTCCAGGCGTGCATCTTCTCCTAGTCACCATATCCACAACTTTCTGTTTCGTGTATTTTACTTCTGTTGCACACGATCTTTCCTGTGAAAGAAGAAACACACAGCAGGGGTGTACTGGAGTGAAAGAAGAAACACACAGCAGGGGTGTACTGGAGTGAAAGAAGAAACACACAGCAGGGGTGTACTGGAGTGAAAGAAGAAACACACAGCAGGGGTGTACTGGAGTGAAAGAAGAAACACACAGCAGGGGTGTACTGGAGGGAAAGAAGAAACACACAGCAGGGGTGTACTGGAGGAAAAGAAGAAACACACAGCAGGGGTGTACTGGAGGGAAAGAAGAAACACAGCAGGGGTGTACTGGAGGGAAAGAAGAAACACAGCAGGGGTGTACTGGAGGGAAAGAAGAAACACACAGCAGGGGTGTACTGGAGGGAAAGAAGAAACACACAGCAGGGTGTACTGGAGGGAAAGAAGAAACACACAGCAGGGGTGTACTGGAGGGAAAGAAGAAACACACAGCAGGGGTGTACTGGAGGGAAAGAAGAAACACACAGCAGGGGTGTACTGGAGGGAAAGAAGAAACACAGCAGGGGTGTACTGGAGGGAAAGAAGAAACACACAGCAGGGGTGTACTGGAGGGAAAGAAGAAACACACAGCAGGGGTGTACTGGAGGGAAAGAAGAAACACACAGCAGGGGTGTACTGGAGGGAAAGAAGGAACACACAGCAGGGTGTACTGGAGGGAAAGAAGAAACACACAGCAGGGGTGTACTGGAGGGAAAGAAGAAACACACAGCAGGGGTGTACTGGAGGGAAAGAAGAAACACACAGCAGGGGTGTACTGGAGGGAAAGAAGAAACACACAGCAGGGGTGTACTGGAGGAAAGAAGAAACACACAGCAGGGGTGTACTGGAGTAAAGAAGAAACACACAGCAGGGGTGTACTGGAGGGAAAGAAGAAACACACAGCAGGGGTGTACTGGAGTGAAAGAAGAAACACACAGCAGGGGTGTACTGGAGTGAAAGAAGAAACACACAGCAAGGGTGTACTGGAGGGAAAAAAGAAACACACAGTAGGGGTGTACTGGAGGAAAAGAAGAAACACACAGCAAGGGTGTACTGGAGTGAAAGAAGAAACACACAGCAAGGGTGTACTGGAGTGAAAGAAGAAACACACAGCAGGGGTGTACTGGAGTGAAAGAAGAAACACACAGCAGGGGTGTACTGGAGTGAAAGAAGAAACACACAGCAGGGGTGTACTGGAGTAAAAGAAGAAACACACAGAAAGGGTGTACTGGAGTAAAGAAGAAACACACAGCAGGGATGTACTGGAGTGAAAGAAGAAACACACAGTAGGGGTGTACTGGAGTAAAGAAGAAACACACAGCAGGGGTGTACTGGAGGGAAAAAAGAAACACACAGAAAGGGTGTACTGGAGGGAAAGAAGAAACACACAGCAGGGGTGTACTGGAGGGAAAGAAGAAACACACAGCAGGGGTGTACTGGAGGGAAAGAAGAAACACACAGCAGGGGTGTACTGGAGGGAAAGAAGAAACACACAGCAGGGGTGTACTGGAGGGAAAGAAGAAACACACAGCAGGGGTGTACTGGAGGAAAAGAAGAAACACACAGCAGGGGTGTACTGGAGTGAAAGAAGGAACACACAGCAGGGGTGTACTGGAGTAAAAAAGAAACACACAGCAGGGGTGTACTGGAGTAAAGAAGAAACACACAGTAGGGGTGTACTGGAGTGAAAGAAGAAACACACAGCAGGTGTGTACTGGAGGGAAAGAAGGAACACACAGTAGGGGTGTACTGGAGGGAAAGAAGGAACACACAGCAGGGGTGTACTGGAGTGAAAGAAGAAACACACAGTAGGGGTGTACTGGAGTGAAAGAAGAAACACACAGCAGGGGTGTACTGGAGGGAAAGAAGAAACACACAGCAGGGGTGTACTGGAGTGAAAGAAGAAACACACAGCAGGGGTGTCTGGAGGGAAAGAAGAAACACACAGCAGGGGTGTACTGGAGTGAAAGAAGAAACACACAGTAGGGGTGTACTGGAGTAAAGAAGAAACACACAGCAGGGGTGTCTGGAGGGAAAGAAGAAACACACAGCAAGGGTGTACTGGAGTAAAGAAGAAACACACAGCAGGGGTGTACTGGAGGGAAAGAAGAAACACACAGCAGGGGTGTACTGGAGGGAAAGAAGAAACACACAGCAGGGGTGTACTGGAGGGAAAGAAGAAACACACAGCAGGGGTGTACTGGAGGGAAAGAAGAAACACACAGCAGGGGTGTACTGGAGGGAAAGAAGAAACACACAGCAGGGGTGTACTGGAGGGAAAGAAGAAACACACAGCAGGGGTGTACTGGAGGGAAAGAAGAAACACACAGCAGGGGTGTACTGGAGGGAAAGAAGAAACACACAGCAAGGGTGTACTGGAGTGAAAGAAGAAACACACAGCAGGGGTGTACTGGAGGGAAAGAAGAAACACACAGCAAGGGTGTACTGGAGGGAAAGAAGAAACACACAGCAGGGGTGTACTGGAGGGAAAGAAGAAACACACAGCAGGGGTGTACTGGAGGGAAAGAAGAAACACACAGCAGGGGTGTACTGGAGGGAAAGAAGGAACTCACAGCAAGGGTGTACTGGAGGGAAAGAAGAAACACACAGCAGGGGTGTACTGGAGGGAAAGAAGAAACACACAGCAGGGGTGTACTGGAGGGAAAGAAGAAACACACAGCAAGGGTGTACAGAGACCAGGACTGACAGCACAGCTTTATACTAAGAGGAAACGGGGAGGGGGAGGGGAACACACATAAGGAAGACTAAGCCCCTTTATGGTTTATTGAAGTATCATTGAGCAACATCCTCTGTTTACTTCGGCTGTCACATACACATCTTCTTGCAAATATTTTGGAAGAGGGTTGACTGAATAGTTTCCGACAACTTGTGCTTCTGGGTAATTTCAACATGGAAAATGTGCACATTGAACATCCCAATTTTCCATACTTATCTGAGAAGGCCAGACACCTGATTTACAAACCAGAATCAGATTGAACACCCCATCCCTTTTTCATATTTGATCATAAAACAATCAACATTGTCAACACCGCCAATTAAGAGATGTGCCTTGTACATATAGACACACAACACTGCCCTTTGTTATTGGTGTCTGAATTAAAACATGTCTTGTATCTCATCAACTGTTTATGCTCACAGATTTAAAACATGTCTTGTATCTCATCAACTGTCTATGTTCGCTAAATTAAAACATGTCTTGTATCTCATCAACTGTCTATGTTCGCTAAATTAAAACATGTCTTGTATCTTACCAACTGTCTATGTTCTCTAATTAAAACGTGCCTTGGATCTCACCAGCTATGTTCTGTAAATTGAAACATCTCACCAGCTATGTTCTGTAAATTAAAACATCTCACCAGCTATGAACTGTAAATTGAAACATCTCACCAGCTATGTTCTGTAAATTGAAACATCTCACCAGCTATGTTCTGTAAATTGAAACATCTCACCAGCTATGTTCTGTAAATTGAAACATCTCACCAGCTATGTTCTGTAAATTAAAACATCTCACCAGCTATGTTTGACTGCAGTGTCGCTACCTCTTGTCATGCCCATCTGTTGCCTGATAAACTGCTGTAGACTGTATGACACACACACACACACCCAGACACCACCCACCTAACCCCGCCCACACATGATGTTTGTCCACTTGTGTTTGCAGGAGATCTGTGAAAACCCGGAGTGGATCACTGCTGGTGCCAGTCGCTTTGACGTCCGACAGGGAGAACTTGGTCAGTGGCTCACCTCTCATCTAACTCTCTCTCTCTCTGTCTACATCAACATCATTGTCATTATCATATTGATCACCATGTCATTGCCATCATCATCATCCCTAAGATAATTATCATCCTACAAATTCACAAGCTTTTAATTTTTGAACAGAACCCTCATTAACTATACTATATTAATATTACTTGACTATACATAGCTTAGTACTCAAATGAATATCAAACTAGACTTTGTTATGTTGACAGTAGCAAGCACACATATATGTCACAGATTTCTCAAAGTCATCAATGAACAAACACAAAATCCATTTCCTCAAATGAAATAATTGTGTTTGTTTTATTAAGTGTGAGTCAATGGGCAGCCCATTCTACAAGCTTGATGATTAAGTGGTTCAAGAGTTAACTGCCCAACATTATATGCCAGTTTTTTAATTCTTTCCTGTGTTACAATATTTATTGATAATTACTGTTCTGACTTGGGTTATGTCAAAACCTTTGTTACTTTGCAAGGAAAATATCACGCAGTAACATCTGGCGGAACCTAAACACAGCCATTTATACTGTCTCTAATGACAGGTACATGATGCAGTGATACTTTAACATAAGACAGCCTCTACACTGTCTCACATGACAGGTACATGATGCAGTGATACTTCAACATGAGACAGCCTCTATACTGTCTCACATGACAGGTACATCATGCAGTGTTACTTCAACATGAGAGAGCCTCTATACTGTCTCACATGACAGGTACATCATGCAGTGATACTTCAACATAAGAGTGCCTCTACACTGTCTCACATGACAGGTACATCATGCAGTGATACTTCAACATGATAGAGCCTCTATACTGTCTCACATGACAGGTACATCATGCTGTGATACTTCAACATGAGAGTGCCTCTATACTGTCTCACATGACAGGTACATCATGCAGTGATACTTCAACATGATAGAGCCTCTATACTGTCTCACATGACAGGTACAGCATGCTGTGATACTTCAACATGAGAGTGCCTCTATACTGTCTCACATGACAGGTACATCATGCAGTGATACTTCAACATGATAGAGCCTCTATACTGTCTCACATGACAGGTACATCATGCTGTGATTTATTGATAATTACTGTTCTGACTTGGGTTATGTCAAAACCTTTGTTACTTTGCAAGGAAAATATCACGCAGTAACATCTGGCGGAACCTAAACACAGCCATTTATACTGTCTCACATGACAGGTACATGATGCAGTGATACTTCAACATAAGAGAGCCTCTATACTGTCTTACATGACAGGTACATCATGCAGTGATACTTCAACATGAGAGAGCCTCTATACTGTCTCACATGACAGGTACATCATGCAGTGATACTTCAACATAAGAGTGCCTCTACACTGTCTCACATGACAGGTACATCATGCAGTGATACTTCAACATGATAGAGCCTCTATACTGTCTCACATGACAGGTACATCATGCTGTGATACTTCAACATGAGAGAGCCTCTATACTGTCTCACATGACAGGCACATAAAGCAGTGATACTTCAACATGAGAGAGCCTCTATACTGTCTCACATGACAGGTACATCATGCAGTGATACTTCAACATGAGAGAGCCTCTATACTGTCTTACATGACAGGCACATCATGCAGTGATACTTCAACATGAGAGAGCCTCTATACTGTCTCACATGACAGGTACATCATGCAGTGATACTTCAACATAAGAGAGCCTCTATACTGTCACACATGACAGGTACATCATGCAGTGATACTTCAACATAAGAGAGCCTCTATAATGTCTGACATGACAGGTACATCATGCAGTGATACTTCAACATAAGAGAGCCTCTATAATGTCTCACATGACATGTACATCATGCAGTGATACTTCAACATGAGAGAGCCTCTATACTGTCTCGCATGACAGGCACATAAAGCAGTGATACTTCAACATGAGAGAGCCTCTATACTGTCTCACATGACAGGTACATCATGTAGTGATACTTCAACATGAGAGTGCCTCTATACTGTCTCACATGACAGGTACATCATGTAGTGATACTTCAACATGAGAGAGCATCTATACTGTCTAACATGACAGGTACATAATGCAGTGATACTTCAACATGAGACAGCCTCTATACTGTCTCACATGACAGGTACATCATGCAGTGATACTTCAACATAAGAGAGCCTCTATACTGTCTCACATGACAGGTACATCATGAAGTGATACTTCAACATGAGAGAGCATCTATACTGTCTCACATGACAGGTACATCATGTAGTGATACTTCAACATGAGAGAGCATCTATACTGTCTCACATGACAGGTACATGATGCAGTGATACTTCAACATGAGAGTGCCTCTATACTGTCTCACATGACAGGTACATCATGCAGTGATACTTCAACATGAGAGTGCCTCTATACTGTCTCACATGACAGGTACATCATGTAGTGATACTTCAACATGAGAGAGCATCTATACTGTCTCACATGACAGGTACATGATGCAGTGATACTTCAACATGAGAGAGCCTCTATACTGTCTCACATGACAGGTACATGATGCTGTGATACTTCAACATGAGAGAGCCTCTATACTGTCTCACATGACAGGTACATCATGCAGTGATACTTCAACATGAGAGAGCCTCTATACTGTCTCACATGACAGGTACATCATGCAGTGATACTTTAACATGAGACAGCCTCTATACCTTTTTTTTTTCTTCGCCAGCCGTAAACTCTGGCAAAAAGTTCTGGATGTTTATCCACTTCTGGGCTACAGTCCTGTTCCAGAACCTTAGTGTGGTGTGCGCATCCATTTTACAGATCTGACTTATTTGTATGCAGACTGCTGGTTCCCATTTCTCTCAGGCAGACGAACTCCGACTTCAAAGGAATCTCCCAATTAGTCGACTTTTACAACATGCTTTTGGGTAGGCAGTGGGTCTATTCTTGTTTTTCCTATAACAGAACCCTGGGACCCACAGAGTACTCTAAACTGACACATCACCAGATAAATCCACACAGATTATTCCCCTCTGCTTTAAGAATGAGAGGCTTGTTGACTTCTGTGAACCCTGACTTGCCCCAGTCTATCTACTGACATTGACACTGACTCAGCCTTGTGTCTACTGAAGTACAATCTTCCCTGTTTGTCTAACTTACACACACACCCTCTCTATCTCACCCACACATACACACATTTTTTTCTGTATGCTTTTTTTGAAGTGTTATATATGTGTGAAATGTTATATATATATATGTTTACTCCCATCCCATACCTACGTTTGTACCTGTCTTCATGTGATGCCCTCAAGTTGTCTGTTGTTGCCTGCACCTTGTTACTGTCTACCTGAGTTCTCACCTTCTATCAGCCAGTCAATGAAGTAGATATCAGATCATCATAGCCTCTACCAGCCACCAGTAACCTTGACCTCATTCCATCAACTCTATACTAAACTAGATGAACAGTGCATAAATGCCTTTGAATACAAATGTTATAGCCGGGTTCTAAGAATATCATGGGTAAAGAAAGGAACAAATGCATCCATACTTCAAGAACTGAATACTGAAGAATTTTGGCCATTAAAGATGATAAAACACAGAAAATAGAAATGTTTTGGTCACTTGAAACGTCACAAAAGTTTGAAGAGAACAATAATGCCTGGGAAGAAAGGAAGAGGAAGAGGAAGACCAAAGAGAAGATGGGTTCAGGATGTGGGCAGATGTTCTCAAGATGGGTGTATCGGACGCGGAACATCTTGCTTCTGATCAAGAAGTTTTCTGGAGAGTTGTTATGGAATCAAGGTTTTGCAAAGGACATGTTACTGATTGACTGACTGACTAACTGACTGACTGACTAACTGACTGACTGACTGACTGACTGACTACACAGAAACTATCCTTGACTACTGGTGTCTACAGATGTCTTGTCTAAGCTGCTGGTACCAATATGTGCGGCAGGATCATGTAGTTGCTGGTCTTATCTGTCCGCCAACTTTTCTGTATGCATACATCTATGTACAAAACTAGATTCCTGTAATTCCCTACATATGTTTTTGTTGTATGTCCTTGTATCTGTGAATAACTTTATACATTTATCATTTTGCAGTATCATATTAATTTATTGAAACTTTTCCATTGCCTGATACACTGAGAAACTCCATCCTGATTTATTTCTCATGCAGCGTAGATCCTTCTGCGTACACTGCTGGATAATCAACCCCGGCATGACGATCTGTCAGCTGTTGACATGTGCTGATCTTCCCTCCGAAAACACCACTCTTTGAACTCAAAATATCTGTGTGAAACAACACACACACACACAATCTGGCAACAAAACAAAGCTATAATTTAACCTTTCTTGCTCTGAGTAGGCAGAATATAAACAGCCTCTTATGTAATGGAAAACAAGCAGACACTTTAAAAACAAACAAACTGAAGAGTACTTTCTATTTTATATAATGCCAGGTTTTTATTTCTGATTTCTTTTCTGCTTTGTTAAAGTTCAGATGGAATCTTAATCATTTAGAAATGTCGAAGTGGTTTTGTGCAGATGGGTTTTCTTTTTTTCACGTGAGGTGTTTTTAACTGAAGCTCCCCCTTGTCTGCAGATTTCTTTATCACAAACACTGAAACAGTGTGTGTACATCAAATGTAGAGACATGCTTGACAAACTGAGAGTTTTATTATTTTACAGTTTAATAGTATTTACAGCCATTTTTTTTTTTACACTTAAGCTGCATGCAGGCTGGCATAGGTTGTCCCTAGCTAGCAAGTTTCTTGTTTGTTCCCTGGTGCCTGCAGCAGACCGGGCATCAGTGACCTGCGGCAGACCAGGCATCAGTGACCCTGACTATACAATCTTGTATGTAAATGGATATTTTAACGACAGGGGTACAGCTTCAATTTGTTGCTCAGTAGTTTTAACTGGTGGCATATATCTTTCTTTGAAACTGCCCCCCCCCCCCCACTCTTGCCTTGCACTTTGCCACTATAACACCTCACCTGGTATGTCCCATACATTTCATTTGCCGTTTTCTCATGGTTATGATAAGTGATTACATAACGTTGCCCTTTGCATCCCAGACTAGTTTCCATGGCGAAGTAGTCAAGCCATTTGCCTTGCTCTCTGAAGGCTGAGGTTTGTTTCATGGCTGCATTATTCTGTTCACAAGTGCAATTTTACGGCGACACCTGGCGATCATCACCAGAGCTACGGAGTTCGTGCTTTGTGCGATGCTATTGGCAGTTGGTTAGCCTTTCTGCGGAGAGAGACTGAGCCATATGAGATAAAACCCAGTGCAATGAGGTTGATCCTTTTCACTTTAACCTTCAACGTTTTAATTAGTTTAATGTTTCACCAGGTACTCTAACACCTTTTAGTTGTGCATGCTATAAAGTTTCAACTAGCAAGTATACTGGAAATCCCATATGTCTTGATGTTCCACAATTTCTGACATTGAATAAAGCCACTATTGAAGTCTCTAAAACTAGTATACTCTAAACTTCTCAAAGATGGTTCTCATACTGAAGGCATGGTCCTTAATTTGGCTGGCCTGAAAACCTGCCTGTACCTATTGAATATCCTATTTTAACTTCCTGCCCATCCTGTTTACATTTGCAAGGGAAACAATGCTAGTATGCCTTTTTGCAATATTTGTGGCAAAGTTTAGCCCTATTTTGGGGAGGTGTAACAATTGCCTAACCATGTTTGCCATCTCCAGGTGACTGTTGGCTGCTAGCTGCTGTAGCGTCCTTGACCTGCAATGAGAAGCTCTTCAATTTTGTGGTGGATCCCCACCAGTCCTTCACCAACAACTACTGCGGCATTTTCAAGTTAGTTTCCTTTTATTTTTGTTGGACATAAAGTCATGTACAGAGCAGGAATACATAACTTATCTAGTCTCTAACTTGACCTTACAGTGTATGAATATTTATCTAGTCTCTGGTTGACTTTACTTTACAAAGCATGAATAATTCTCTAGTCTCCAACTAACTTTAGATTATTTTCTATGGTTTCACCATACAACTCACAACAGAAGTTCCATATTTCAAACATGCTATTGTCCTGTAGCAGTGGGGCCCCACAGAAAGGAGTCAGACCAGTGACAATTGCTGCAACAAGCAGAACTGTCACAGCTATGCCAGCAAGCAGAACTGTCACAGCTATCCCAGCAAGCAGAACTGTCACAGCTATCCCAGCAAGCAAAACTGTCACAGCTATTCCAGCAAGCAGAACTGTCACAGCTATCCCAGCAAGCAGAATACTTCTTTGTGATAAAAAAGTTACACAGTTCTGAAATATGATTTTTGATAATATATAGAAGCAATTTGACAAGAGAACAAAAGGATTTCTCCAAATAATCAGTGGCATGTCATTAAAGCAAATGCTACCTGATAGACAGATACCTGGGTTCTTTATGGATAGACAAATTGTTCGAACAATGGGTAAGCTTTTTAATGGTGATAAGGATTGCAGACTGAAAGATAAATATTTATCTGTAATCTTTCTGTAGTTTATTTTTTTACCTGTCTGCTGTATACCAGGCTGTTTCAGTAAATCTCTAACCTGTCTGCTGTATACCAGGCTGTTTCAGTAAATCTCTGACCTGTCTACTGTATACTAGGCTGTAGAAAACCTCTGACCTGTCTGCTGTATCGATATTTATTATTTTCATGTTTCTGTGCCATCACCGACAGCTGACTGCGAAGTTTTGTTTGTTAAACCAGGTTCAACTTCTGGCATCAGGGGGAGTGGCAGGAGATTGTCGTGGATGACCGACTGCCTACCTACCGCAACCAGCTGGTCTTCATGCACTCCACAGAGAAAAATGAATTTTGGAGTGCCCTGCTGGAAAAAGCATATGCCAAGTAAGTTGCTTCTCTGTATATGGTCATAAATTTTGTCGCCTCTGTTATCGTTCCCAAGATAAGTGGCCTAATAAAAAAGCTTCCTGTCTGAAGCTCGTGTAATAGCTTCATTACCACTGAAAGTTGTGGTTAGTTGAGAACCCAGTCCCATTGTGGGTTTCAGGGCCCCATTGTGGGTGGGGGGGTAGAAGAGAACAGACCCACTGCCCCTTAAAAAAGCATGGCATGTGCATCTGCCTGTGAGGTTAGCAACTAACAGTCTGCATGCAAACAAATAAGCCAGATCAGTAAAATGGATGTGAATGCAAAACAAGTCTGGAATAAGACTAAAATTCAGAAGTTGATGAACAACCAGAACTTTCTCCCTGAATTTACAGATCGCAATAAACACAGTGAAGATGAAGAAGAAGAGAATCCAGTCACAGCACTCAGGACATTCCCATAAATGTTCTATCCACATCTTCAGCAGCCAGTGCAGAGTTACAATATTTAGTGTCATTGTACATCTTGTTTCATAAGTCTGCAGTCTAATTACACTGACATGGTTTCATAATCATCACCACAAGGATGAAGGTCACCAGTGTCAGACCAACCCTCCATGGGTTCCTTTATGACATGCATGGTAGGCAAAGTGTTACTGCTCGATGCTTCCCTACATGTGGCCACAATATGGGCCTCATACCATCTTCTGAGTATGCCTGAGCAGCATGTTGGAGACTTACTTTATTTTGTGTGTGGCATCAGTGATTCTCAAATTGTTTCAGGCTGATGGGCTCCTATGAATCCCTGAAAGGTGGCAGCACCAGCGAGGCCATGGAGGACTTCACTGGTGGTGTGACCGAGATGTTTGATCTGAAGGAGGCTCCACCGAACTTGTTGAACATCATGCTAAAGGCTTACCAGCGTGGCTCACTGATGGGCTGCAGCATTGACGTAAGTTTCAAACATTTGCCTGCCTTGTTTATATTTAGCCAAAGTCAGATTTGTATTTAAGCAACTACAGATCAACTTTAGTATTGTGGTTGAACGATTCTTGTCCTTGTGACAACTGCACCAGTTTAGTTTGTTCCCTCAGATTAGTGTCTCAGATTTGTTGTAATACTGACACTTAAATAGTTTAGATTTATTCTGCTCCCATTTCTTTTCAATTTCATATATAAATTAATAAAAATGTTAATTTTCCGATGATGTAAGATAAAAACTCGGAAACTACTAAACTGATTGCTTTCAAATTTTCACACAGTGTTGCCTTTGACTCCAAGCGTGATTTTTTGTCAGAAAATCGCACAAACCATGAATGACATAGCTCCAGCAATGGTGAAATCATTATTTGTTTCGTTGCCGGCCCGGATTTGTTTTTATGTGATCAGCCATATTTGACTGCTGAGCTCATATTGAACTTTGTTTAATTATTTTATTTCATTTCCACTGTTTGCTTGAGTGTTTAGTAGCGTAGTTGTTAACTATTCTGCCTATCATGCAGGTGCCCCACGTTCGATTCCCCGCTAGGTGATTAAAATTTTTTTTTTTAGCCCTTAACTGGGCAGCTGGCACGTTGTGTTGTTGTGGTTTATGGCTAGGCTGCGATATCTAGGCCTTTTTCAGTTTTGGGGTTTCCAGCTAGCCTGCAACAGCGGCGACGTGATGCTCAATGGTCATGTCACGGGTAATCTTCGTTCACCCTCAAGAGGGCCATTGGTACATTGTGGTTTACAGCTAGGCTGTGATATCTGACCTAAACTCTTTATTCGTCTGTAGTAAAGTTGTAAGTACGTCATCCTTCACTCGGTTGACCAGTGTTCGATTCCCTGCTGGGTGATCATTGTTCTTTTTTCCCCTAAAAGGGTGGTTGCCACATTGTGTTGCCTTTCACCTAAAGACATCCGATTTCAGTTAAGTCCTAGTTAGCCTCCCCGCGACACTTCTCGATCAAAAACTATTCGGCGATGAACGAAACTGTTAACTAAGATGGCTTACAGTCCAGTTTAGTTTGGGTGGACACGGATGCCAAGGTCAGGTAAAAATCGTTCCCTCGGAGAGGGAGAGATGACGGGTGCGGGTATTTTTCTCCCCTATTTGTGAGTATAGTGTACTTTTCACTGTGGGTTCCATCACTGGTTACGTGATGTAGTTTTTTTTTCCTATGTCCGGGGCAAAATCAAACTAAATAGTCCGTGGCGACAGCATGCGGCGCTAACTCCTCTTTTCTACACCGACCTACACAGACTGTAGTGACAGTTTTTGTTGTTGTTGTTGTTGTGATGGTGGTGGTGGTTGTGATTGCAGTAGTACTGGTACTGGATGGGTGATGTGGTAGCTGTTACACTGGCTACATTTACTTCTCTGTACAAGTTAATGCTACCTATTTAAGTCTGGGTAGACTTCAATGCAAAGTTCAATTTAGTTACAAATTTTTGTTACACAGTGACTTTTACATCCTTCGGAGAAGATGATATGATTGGGGGAGTGGGGTGGGGGAGGGGGGGGGGGTTATGCCAGACACCGTTAGCTGAGAGAGCTTAAAATATTATTTTAATGTTCTCATTTCTTAACTATTTCTATTTTAATAATTTCGCCAGGTGATGATTTTTCAATCCTACGGAGAGGGAAATATGATTGGTGGAAAGGGGGAGGGCAGTGTTATGCCAAACATAGTTAGCTGAGAGAGCTTAAAATATTATTTTGAAGTTCTCATTTCTTAACTATTTCTATTTTAATAATTTTGCCATGGATGATTTTTCAATCCTTCGGAGAGGGAAATATGACTGCGTCAAGGGGAGCCGGGTACAGCTAGTATATAATAAGTTACTAAACACCCATTTCTTTTTCTTCAGAAAGGTTTTAGCTTTGTCTTGTTGCAGTAAAAAAATTCTGCTCAATATTAATGCTGTCCAAACTCCAGACAAAAATGTTGTCCTCAAATAGTTGATAAATAAGCATTTGAATGTTATGAAGATATTTACTTTGTGCTGTCAAACATTTGTTTCAGGCGGTGCCAGGACAAACAGAAGCAGAACTCAGCAATGGCCTCATCTGTGGACATGCTTATAGTGTCACTAGTGTACAACTGGTAGGTTTTTGGCAGAAAGATAGATTTAATTGTCAGCTTACCTGACTACCTCTACTCAAACATCCTGCATACTTAACTACTCCCTTTCCTATCTGTCTGTTCAAGAATCTAGCATACTTAACTACTCTCCTCCCTATCTGTCTGTCTGTTCAAGGATCTTGCATTGCTAACTACTTACTGCATACTATCCCTCCCCTCCCTAATCTGTCTGTCTGTTCAAGAATCTTGCATCTTTAACTTCTCCCCTCCCTATCTGTCTGTC
>CAJHNH020006267.1:0-12500 GCA_905116865.2 Candidula unifasciata | reverse complement strand
TGTCTGTCTGTCTGTCTGTCTGTCTGTCTGTCTGTCTGTCTGTCTGTCTGTCTGTCTGTCTGTCTGTCTGTCTGTCTGTCTGTCTGTCTGTCTGTCTGTCTGTCTGTCTGTCTGTCTGTCTGTCTGTCTCCCAAAATAAAAACCAAAATAAACCAAGCCCCAAAGTTACAAATTCCGCCTTTGGTAAGTGATCATCAAATGAAAGTATTTTAGATTAATTAACCTCCCAGATTCTAAATGCGTCCTGCTTGCTTATATAAACACAGTAAGATTAGCATCCCACAACTTTTTTTTTCCGTCCTTATTAGGACGACATTTTTTGTCATTTGAAGCCCTACCCTGGCTTTTGCCAGGGGCGGCAATATAGGCAGGCCATACATATGGCCAAATGTCTGAACGCGGTTTCTGGGAGCTCTCCACGGCGATCCTCATCCGCATGGTGGCACTTTGTGTCATCGGGTGTTTATCGCTTGTGTGATGTCCTGGTGGGGTAGAAAGTCAGTCAGTCAGCATCCCACAACTGTCCATGCAGTTGTTTTATCGTCAGACCTTTATGTCAACCTTTTCTTTAATCCACACAACAGGCCCATGCTTACTGACATCCAATGGGTTTTACATAAACTTCAACAGGCCGGGCTTAAATTCTGTTTTACTGTCCCGACCTTCAGACGGCTTGTTTACCTAGACCTCTTTACCGTGTTAGACGAGGGAAACCCATCAATTTAAAATTGAAACCACGGATCTCTTAATGAAACAAACACTAGAGTGACAGAAGTAGAGATCACTGCTCCAGACACACTCTAGGAGTAATGCATCTATCAGTTTAACTTTTTTTCTTGTCTTAGTTAATAAATACTTTTCACACATGTCTTCAAAGGTAATACAGCCTCCACCTTTCCGAGGCGGCCGGGTGACGAACTCCATGTGGTCCGGGTTCACTCCCGGGGGTAGGCAGAAAAGCCACATTTCTCCCAGATTAACGGTACCTATAATGGAATCAATGCCGAAGGGTTGCGATATTCATAGTACCGAGCCAAAGGGTTTACAACTCATGGTTTCTGGATACGTAAAAAAAAAAAAAAAAAGAATGCAACATAGTTTTACTAATTCATTACAGTGCATGAACACCATAGCACTTTCTAGGTTCCATCAATGTGTTTACATGAATTACGAACGCCATAGATGCATTTTTATTTTTGTTTTGATATTTATGCATATTTGCATTAGGAACTGACCATTGTGTCTGTTTACATTTATTTTTACCTGCGGGGACCATGGAACCACTGGAGTTTTGGCCTTTCTCTGAGACAACTAGGCATACACTGAAGACTATCAACAGAGTATTCGTAACTGAAGAAAAAAGAAATCAAGTCATCAGCCTGCTTGAGCCTTCAATGATATTAAGCCCCTGAATTAAAATTTAATTTGAAGAGAAAAAAATTTTCCGATTAAAATATTATAATAAATTATAAAATAGATTCGTTCATAACTAGTGCATGTTTACGTGACTAAACAATAAATAGTGCATATGTGTGTGCTCTCTTGATGATATCCCTCCATGCCATCGTTTCAGGTCATCCAGCATCATCTCTTTTTGTCTGCCTCTGCCCCCTTTTCCCTTGATCTTTCAAGTTGTCACGGTGTTCTCTAATCTCTCTCTTCTCATTATATGGCCAAAGAACAATATATATATATATATATATATATATATATATATATATATATATATGTGTGTGTGTGTGTGTGTGTGTGTGTGTGTGTGTGTGTTTTGAAACGATGGCAGATTATTTCTGGTTCATGCACTGGCAAATTTGCTCGACTCTAGCTAATTTGCTTGTCTCCCCTTCAAACATAACACGGCTGTTAAATTTGTGATCACACGACACCGGTCTAGACACAGTGGACCAGCTGGTTATCCCGTCTATAATTTGTAATCGGGAATACAGTTACGTGTCTACATATTACAGAAAATATGAGGAACATGCCAAAGGCAACATACGTGTCTGGTGTATAACAACATACAAGAAACATTGGGAAAGCCTTTAACGGCTTCATGAACACAAGAAGAATGGCTTAATTAGAGTTCTTCTCTTTAATAATTAATATCAAGCTGACGGCCAAGAATACTGGCAGAAGAAGCAGATCAACAATGCAGAAGTTGTAGAACTGGAAATTTAAAAAAATCATATGAAGAAGGAGGAGCAGCAGTAACAGCAGCAGCAACAGTATAAGGAGGAGGAGAAGGAGGAGGAGAAGAAGAAGAAGAAGAAGAAGAAGAAGAAGAAGAAGAAGAAGAAGTAGAAGTAGAAGAGGAAAAGACGGGTATGAAGTCTAAGAAAGAGAAATAGGAAGATGATGTCGATAATCAAACATACATATATATATATATATATATATATATATATATATATATATATATATATATATATATATGTGTGTGTGTGTGTGTGTGTGTGTGTATAAACGTATTTTTTCATGTTATATATGGATGTACATGATGACGAAGGTGATGATGTTTAGAAGGTTCATCATCATCAGCATCATCATCATCATCATTAACATCATCATCATCATTATTATGTGCAGTGCCAACTGGCGTAGGAGCTGATGCGTCTCTAAAGATCACGATCCCTGGTTGCCTGGAGCAGCTCTATTGATGATATCCATCATTGCCATCGTTTCAGCCCATCCCATACAGCATCCTCTCTCTTGGCCTTCCTCTACCCCCTTTTACTGATCTTTCCAGTTGTCACGATGTTCTCCAATGTCTCTCTTCTTATGTGGCCAAAAGAACAGTATTTGTCTCTTTCTTATTGTTGTATATAGAGATATACTTTCATTAGCTTGTTTCAAGCAGTCATTGTTAGTTACTGGCCGTCTAAGGTATTCGTAACATTCGTATCAGAAACCACATCTCTTTTGCTTCCAAATTCATACTAATGTATTCACTGACATTCCAAGATTCGCTGCTGTTCAGCAGAACAGGTTCTATGTAACATTTTAGCACCCTCTGTCTGACATTAAATACAAGCGATTTATTGCATGAGATATTTTTTTTTATTTTCTGATATGCATCTTTCGCTTGACCTATTATGCTTTTAACCTTTGTCATATATTTTCTGTGTAATGATATTATTGTTTCCAGATATTTAAATATATTGACTTAGTTAAGTCTTTTTCCATCAATTGAGATATCACAACGTTGAGTTATCTTCTTCTTTGATGTAACCATTACTTCCGTTTTCTTAATATTCTATGAAAGTTCTTTTTTTAGCACTCTATTTCCCCACAATATCCAGCAGTTGTAAAGTAGTTTCTTTTTCAGCTATCAAAACTGTATCGTCTGCCTAACGCAAATTGTTTATATTGTATACTCCAATTTTTATTCCTGCAATATCTTTAATTTCCCTCAGTATTACTATACTATATAGAGAGAAAACGTCTGGGGATAAGACACATCCCTGTCTTACTCCTTGCTTTATCTGTTCAAGTAAACACAATCTGTTTCCCACTTTCATTGCTGCTACTCGTTTCCAGTAAATGTTTTTAATTATTCTTAGATCTTTCCCGTCTACACTGATGTCTCACAACATATGTATCATCTCTTCATGTTTAACCTTGTCAAATGCTTTGGTATAATGTATAAAGCACCCATATAAGTCCTTTTTGTGTGTCCACTGATATTTCTATCAGTGTTTGTAATATGTATATTGCATTACTTGTCCTTAACATTCCATAAATCCATACTGCTCTTCACTCATTTCCATTCTTATTTTACTTTTTGTTCTTCTCATTATAATTCTAAGGAGTAATTTGGTGACATGATTTACAAAGTTGATTTAGAAAGATGATGATGATAACTATGTAAATAATAATGACGATGAAGATGACGATGAAAAGGGTCCTTACAACGACAATGACGAAGACAGACATATCGGGACCAGCTTTCATTTATGTCTTCTACACCAGTGTTCTTCAAACTGTTAGCCGCACCCAACTGGTGAGTCGTGGAAACGTCCAGGTGGGCCGCCATTATTGTTTTGTAATCAAGTAAATAGGCAGGATTATTTGTTTCTTCTAGGATTACTATATGTAGGACTAAAACATCCAGGACAAGAATCAAAGATTGTTGCAACAGCTGAAATTTGTAATTTTGTCTCATCTGATTAACAACTGGGTTTGTTTCTGTGGTTAACCATCAGGTGGACTGAGACACAATGTCTCCGGTTTTGGTGGGCTACGGGTGGTAACAAGTTGAAGAACACTGTTCTACACTACATCCACACTGTAATCACGTTAGTTCTTGCAATAGCTGTCTTTGGCTCTAATCATGCAGTCTGCTCTGATACATTGACATATACTTCAACACAGCAAGACTGAATGGGGAAAAACGCTGGGAAACACCAGACAGCTATAGTGTTGTCATGGACTGATTAGGTAGCTTTCTTCTGGCTAGTGGCTTTAATGCATTTTCTTGTTCTTCTCATAATACGTTCAGCTCAGGCACTCCAACCGCCACAAGACCAGGTTGAAAACAAGACTGAACTATCTCATTTGTTCCAAGTTTAAAAACATTTTTCCTTCTGGAGTTCGCAAGCGTTCACTCACGATTCTTGCTTTTCCTCATCTGGCACACTTTCACCTAACTTGCACGCCTGCTTCGAGTTATTCATTAGTCGGTTTATACATTGTCCTTCGCACTCGATACTATACAACTGAAATTAAGTAAATCATTTATGTTTAGTTTTTAACCTCATTTACAAACGAAGAAAACGTTCAATACCGATGAGAAAACGACTCACTACATTTGTTATAAAAATGCAGCCACTTAACCCACACAGGGAGCCTGCAAATTAGTATGCGGTAATCGTTCAACGGGTGGAGAACTTATAATTATAAATATAATTGCAAACATTGACTGGCTGTCATAGAAATAAAAAAAACTAAAAAAAAAAAAAAAAAAAATAGAAGAGTGCCAGTCAATACAAGGAGCATTTCTTTCTCATTTTGCTTCAGTGGACTGTGGGTAGGTGTGCCGTAACCTGACAGTTCAGATACCTTGAAGGTTCAGAAATATACTGGCTGGGATCTCCATTACCCCAACCTCTGAATAATGAGTCTTTTTGTATCAGCTCGTCCCTGTCTCTGGTTATTCAATAGTGCGTTTCGAAAGTCGTGCCCTTACACTTTAACGAATATCTGAAACACATATCTCAAAACTCCTGTACAAATCTACAGAAACGTATGTGAGTTGCTTTTATGATATAATAATCTACAATTGCACAGATACCGTTTTCTTCAGGTGACGAATTTCTTTGATCTTTGCTTGACTAATAATTCGTGTACCCCTAAATAATAGAGCATGCAGTAATTGTACTCACTCGTTTAGGAAATCAGTTTACATTTGCAGCGATGTCTGATAATTATTTTGAAAGCCTATCATGCATCCAATGAAAGACTGTGTTCATGTAACTCACAGGAGACTAATGCTGGAGTTGACCATCTGAGAGTGAAAAAAAAAAAAAAAAATGCATGTATTCTGATAAGTTACAAATACTCACTTAACTGTCAGCATGCCGATTGCTCGCTTTGAATAGGTGTAATTATTTTCAAGGCAAAATGAAAACTAGATGTTTGTTTACATTAAAAAGAAAATTTCTTACAGGAAATAATTATTAACAGGTTGTATGGTTGAACAACTTACACCAAACAAATACTGGGTTGCTGATTTTTAAAGTTGGGCACAACTGTGGCAGTGTCCCTGCTTGGATAGTCGACAGGTTTGTTACGACTACATCTACGACCATAAACTGTATAGGACCGAAACACTTTTTCCTTGCTACTGTTTAACACCACACGACTTATCCATTATCGACTTAGACAGTTACACCAACATTAGGCCGGGAGTGTAAGGAACATAATCAGTTTAATGATGCGGCGGCTTCTGGACAATGACGCCACAACATAACACATATGTACACACAGTTTTTTTCCCGGTCATCTAGTAAATCCAGTTGTGAAAAAGCTCAACTTGATTCTCCAATCCACATCCTGGCACACTTCACACGCAAGGCAGGATTAAATACGTAAAAAGCCCCTTCACTGCAAAGCAAAATAAAACGATGATAGAAATATCTGTCTGTCCAGTCTTGTATGATCTTTCTTCGAAGCATGCCGAATCATGTTTCAAAAGAAGCTGGGTATCCTTCTTCCAGCCGTTATTATTCGTTAGACACTCCCGTTTAGAAGCTCGTTTACAAATAGCTAGTCTCTTTCTTCATATATCTGTCTTACATTTTCGAGTCCGATTTAGTGACCTGGATGTCAACCTCCAGAGTGGTCTTTGAAACGATCATAGAATAATTCTCTGCACGCCTGTTTGATATAGAACCGAATTTCACATTGTCACATGTTCTATTCTTATAATTTGATTGGATCATCTTTTGGAAAATTCTAGAACATTTTTCTTACTTTCTGTTACCTTGAACTAAGTTTAGTTACTAAAGTGTACACGGATCTGTGTCAACTTCTGGGGTATTATTTGATATTAGTCAAACCAGAATTCCTTTTATGGGTTCCGGGGCCACATCGTGGGGTAGAAAAGAATAGACCCCAATGCCTGCCTAAAAGCATGTCGTAAGAGTCGACTAATTGTGGGCTGCCTACGAAGTTGCAGTACATCTACCTGAGAAGCAAGGAAAAAACATTCTGCATGCAAATGAGTAGACATGTAAAACGGATGTACACGCAACACTCATTTATTGGAACAGGACTAGAGTCGATAAGTGTACGAACAACCATAAAGTTATGTGCGAGTTTACAGCTGGAGAACGTGAAAAAAAGATGAAGAAGAAACTAGAATTGGTGACAAATGACATGTGTGACATATTACCAGGTTGCTTTTCTCCCTCGGTGACTGTCCGTTCACACTTCGTTTTCGGCATCGCCGCATTTCCAGCTTCATGTTTACCTGTAAATTTAATTAACTGTCGCAGTTTCTGACTCGATTCAAAACATCTTGATGCGAGGTGGCTTCTCTTAGAGCATTACGTTCTGTATTCACTAGGGAAAGGTTCTAATCTCACTAAGTCTTTCAGTCTTGTTTTCTGTGGAGTTTTACTGTGTAGTTTTCTCTTTAACTGCATATAAGTCTCTTTAATCTGGACGGCTGGGTATATCCTACTCTATAACACAACAAATTGTAACAATTCACTTCTTCCGGACGCCTCCTGTGGAGGCTGTATGTTGATATATGGTAAGCAATCATACAAAAACTCACACACGTATGCTCTCTAGACATCAGGTAAATACGCTGCATTCGTAACATACTCATGTTTCCACACGTTGATACATGTCTTCTCTCAGTTAGTGTGACATTTGGCAATCGTCCAGCTATTCCATTCACATGAGTACTGACAAGCTTGCATGTAGAATTATCCCTTGCACTCATCATGTCAAAACTTCCTTTTACACATAGAATTATCCTTTGCACTCATTACTACTTGACTTTCATAACTACTTGCAGAGGCGCTGACACAAAGAAAAGATGGGGAGGGGTGTTACTCAGTCCCCTTACACATTGTCATGGAATGCTGGCTCTCGATGCACTAAAGCCTTGTTTAAGTGCTTAATAAAAATGAATAAAAATAATTTTCTTCTTCTTCGCGTTCACCCGCTGTAGACTCCTGAAAATTCTGGCTGTTAATTCATTTCTGGACTCGAGTCCTGTTCCAAAACCTTAATGTTGCCTGCCCATACGTTTTATAGATTTGACATATATTATGCAGATTGTTGGTTCCTTGCCTCTCAGGTAGATGAACTGTGACTTCAAAGAAAGCTCCTAGTTAGTGGACTCCTACGATATGCAAGTGGGCAAGTGGTGGGTCTAATCTTGTTCTTCTGTCAATGGGGCCCCCGAAGCCACACGTGGAAATAATAATAATAATAATAATAATAATAATAATGTGCAGAATGACAAATGAATGTAATAATATATTTAGCATTATACGACATGAATACAGACAAACTTTAAAAGCGAACTTCTAACCTTGTAGGGGAAGGGGGGGGGGGGAACAGGTTGAGAACATTACAACTTAGAGGAGTTGGTCTTGTAGCTACCTAAACCACTATGCCGCGGCTGTCTTGTCTGCTTACCTGAACAGTAGAGTTCCAACGGTGGCAACATGCAGCTAAACCGCACGCAGACACGGTTACATAAGTGTCAGTTTTAGCGATGATAACTATATGATTATTTATTGCTGCAGACATGTTTGTGACCGAGTGAGTAATGGCGCTCGAGAATCATGCGTTGTTGTCTGAAAGTAAACCTTTTTGGATCCAACATTTTCTTCTTCCTCGGCATTCCGAGCCCTTGAGGTTCTATAATCGCTAAATTTTTCCTGTTGGTGTTTTCTCACATACATGTGATGTTGTGTCTGTTCTATTTAAAATATTTGAAAAACATTCCCCCCCCCCCCCCCCTTTAAAAAAGGTATTGCTTTATTTTGTACGCTCGCCGCGGATAGGAAGGTCGTGGGTTAGCTCCCTGGCGGAGCCGGACTCTTTTCAAAAATGACCTAGGCTCTCAGGTCAAACCAGCCTTGTGTGGGTACCGGGTGCAGTCCCTGGAAGTAAAGGCGGCCGTCGTGATGCTGACCACATCACCTATCTTGTGCCGATTGGTCTTTAAAAATATAGGTCTAGCCCTATATGCCCCTATTCGCCTAAAGGCGTGGAAAAGGGTCCTTTACTTTACATACTTTTACTCTATTTTGTATAGCTTTCTGCCAATTATTCTTTTCATGATTTATTTAAAAAAAACTGTCTTCCCGTGAGGGTTTCGGTGCCCTGTTATTGGAGAAAACAAGAATAGACCCACTGCCTATCCAAAAATCATGTCGTAAGATTCGACTAATTGGGAGCTTCCTTCAAGGTCGGAGTGCATCTGCCTGAGAGGCCAGAAACTAATAGTATTCATACAAATCGGTCAGATCTGTCTAGCGGATGCACACGCAACACTCAGGATCTGGAACAGCACTGCAGTCTAGAAGTGGACGAACAACCAAAACTTTCAACCTGAGTTTACAGCCGGTGAACACGAAGAAGAAGAAGAAGAAGAAGAAGAAGAAGAAAGAAGAAGAAGAAGAGAAGAAGAAGAAGAAGAAGAAGAAGAAGAAGAGAAGAAGAAGAATGAAGAAAGAAGAAGAGAGAGAAGAAGAAGAAGAAGAAGAAGAAAAGAAGAAGAAAAGAAGAAGAAGAAGAAAAAAGAAGAAAAGAAGAAGAAGAAGAAGAAGAAGAAGAAAGAAGAAAGAAGAAGAAGAAGAAGAAGAGAAGAAGAGACTGAAAAGAAGAAGAAGAGACAGATAGGAAGAAGAAGAAGAAGAAGAAGAAGAAGAAGAAGAAGAAGAAAGCTGAAGAAAAGAAAGAAAAGAAAGAAGAAGAAGAAGAAGAAGAACTAAGAAGAAGAAGAAGAAAGAAGAAGAAGAAGAAGAAGAAGAAGAAGAAAAGAAGAAGAAGAAAGAAGAAGAAGAAGAAGAAAGAAGAAGAAGAAGAAGAAGAAGAAGAAGAAGAAGAAGAAGAAGAAGAGAAGAGAAGAAGAAGAAGAAGAAGAAGAAGAAGAAGAAGAAGAAGAAGAAGAAGAAGAAGAAGAAAGAAGAAGAAGAGAAGAAGAAGAAGAAGAAGAAGAAGAAGAAGAAGAAGAAGAAGAAGAAGAAGAAGAAGAAGAAGAAGAAGAAGAAGAAGAAAGAAGAAGAAAAAGAAGAAGAAGAGAAGAAGAAGAAGAAGAAGAAGAAGAAGAAGAAGAACAAGAAGAAGAAGAAGAAGAAGAAGAAGAAGAAGAAGAAGAAGAAGAAGAAGAAGAAGAAGAAGAAGAAGAAGAAGAAGAAGAAGAAGAAACTATGTTAAATGCGAGTGACACATGGACATAGTTCCTGATAATGATGAGTAGGGCTGTAAATATTACCTCCCTCCATTCACCTGTCTTTGGCCTTCTCTTTCATTTCGTCACTCCAAACGTTTGTATGTCTGCCTGTATATTATCTCTCCACAGTTTTCTGGGTCTGTCTCATAGTCTGCTCACAGTCAACTCTTTTGTCTGCATGTTTTCTGTCTGCCATTCTCCAAAAGACGATATGAGTCACTCTAATAGGCGTCGACCGTAAGCGTGATAAATGCCATAGAACAGTGGAGTGCATTAAATGCATGTACGTATCAGTCAGCAACGAAAAACATATTCCTTTTAAAAATTTAGCTTATTTAGAAAACACCCCGGTTATTTATTGGATATTATGAAAAGAAGTTGTTTCCTGAACTCGTTCAACGACTTAGTTTTTTTTATATTGATTGGCCCGATGTTTACTGTTCAGTGCATTGGTTCAGAGTTCTAATTCTAATGCATTAGAGTTCACCAAGTTTGCCTACAACAAGGTTGGGGTGAGGAATATTTCAGCTGCCCTGCACTGAAGTAAAATGTCCTCTACAATTTCAGAATGCAAACAAGCCTGTCAGACACGCACTGCAGCTTTAGATTCGCTTAAAACATACAGAAGCATGCAACTTTGGTATAAAAGTATGGGGGGGGGGGGGGGGGGAAATCAGATTTTGACAAAGATGTTTGTGTGTATCTCTGTGATTGTTCAGATTGAATGGTGATTACGTAAACAGAAAGCGACGTCCCTCTAAACCAGAAACCAACCCCCCCTCCCCCACCCCCCTTTAATTACCACCAAACCTCCCTTTACGCATCAACATTCATGTGGGTGAAAAAAACCAAGACGATTCGGGGGGGGGGGGGGGGGGGGGGAGGGGTGGGGTTGAAATTTACAATTTACAATTTATTGCGGGGCACATTTCGCATCTGATGAGATACAGCGAAATATGCCTGGTAATAGATGTTTCCTTATTTTTTGAATTTACTACCGGCTAACTGCTTTGAATATGCAGTGAAGACACAGGCAGAAAGACAGACAGACAACACCATGTCCATGTGTACTTATTTGTCTAACATAAAGGACTTACCCACCGAAACACAGCGCTGCCCACCCAACAGGAAATATCCAATTCGGTTGTTTTTGTTTCCATTGCTCGTCGATTATTTTTTCGCACATCATTGGCCTTATGTTTTTAATAATGCCTAGTTTTCTTGCTTAACTGCCTATATCGACTAGTTTTCTTGCTTAGCAGTGGTCTTCGTCTTGTTTCTTATCGACTCGCTTCTTCTTCTTCCTCTTCATCTTCTTCATTTTCTTTGGCAATCTGGAATCTTCTTACTTACTTCATTCTTATTCTTCGTTGTCATCGTGGTCTTCGTCTTCTTCATTTTTTACATCTTCTTCTTCTTCTTCTTCTTCTTCTTCTTCTTCTTCTTCTTCTTCTTCTTCTTCTTCTTCTTCTTCTTCTTCTTCTTCTTCTTCTTCTTCTTCTTCTTCTTCTTCTTCTTCTTCTTCTTCTTCTTCTTCTTCTTCTTCTTCTTCTTCTTCTTCTTCTTCTTCTTCTTCTTCTTCTTCTTCTTCTTCTTCTTCTTCTTCTTCTTCTTCTTCTTCTTCTTCTTCTTCTTCTTCTTCTTCTTCTTCTTCTTTTCTTCTTCTTCTTCTTCTTCTTCTTCTTCTTCTTCTTCTTCTTCTTCTTCTTCTTCTTCTTCTTCGTCTTCTTCTTCTTTCTTCTTCTTCTACTTTCTTCTTCTTCTTCTTCTTCTTCTTTCTTCTTCTTCTTCTTCTTTCTTCTTCTTCTCTTCTTCTTCTCTTCTTCTTCTTCTTCTTCTTCTTCTTCTTCTTCTTCTTCTTTCTTCTTCTTCTTCTTTTTATTCTCTCTTCTTCTTCTTCTTCTTCTTCTTCTTCTTCTTCTTCTTCTTCTTCTTCTTCTTCTTCTTCTTCTTCTTCTTCTTCTTCTTCTTCTTCTTCTTCTTCTTCTTCTTCTTCTTCTTCTTCTTCTTCTTCTTCTACTTCTTATTTTCCAGCCTTCTCTGCTCAATTTTTGTGTGTCCTAGTACTTGGCTTTTTTGTGTGCGTGTGTCTTTAAATGTGTCCCGATATGATGTTTGAATGGAGAATAAAATTGTTTCATTGTATTTATTCACGTCTTCTCTGTCCAAGCCTACCTTATTAACCTATCGTGTAACCTGCTAGAAGAGTTAATGGACGTTATTCTACACCTAGATATGTAATACGTATGTGGTGCTGCAAAACGATCGATCAATGTATACTCAATTGATGAAACAGTCGCCTTTATTTCTGGTGCAAGTGATTGGTCAGCAGAGAAATTTGCATTTATTTCGACAAAGACACGTAGTGTCGCCCGTTTATTAAACTGACAAACTAGTGAGCGAACAAATGAATGAATGAAGATACTGACACCACTGGGCTCGGAACATACCCACCGGTGCTCAGTCCTCTTCTTCAGTAGCCAACCAGGAGCTGATATGCTTTTAGAACCAGTTGCAACCAGATAAAAAAGCCGCCTATGTACCTACCTCTCTGTGTTAAATATTTTCCAGAACCACCCCC
>CAJHNH020006266.1:0-13793 GCA_905116865.2 Candidula unifasciata | reverse complement strand
GTGTCATAAGAAGAAGAGGCCGCCGGCGTGATGCTGACGTCATCCATTTAGTTTGTAAGAAGAAGAGGCAGCCGGTCTTAGTTCACCACATCACCCACCCAGTGGTAATCGGTCTATAAGAATATGTCTACTATTAAAATGGATGTGAGCTACCGTGGTCTAGTGGCTAGACGCTCGCTTGTGAATCGGAAGGTCGTGAGTTCGGTTCCTGACGAGGGCTGGATTTTTCACTCAAAAATGACCTTGGCCCTGAAGTCGACACAGCCTTGAGTGGGTACCAGGTACAGTCCTGGGGAAAAAAGGCGGCCGGCGTGATGCTGACGACATCACCCACCAAGTGCCGTTCGGTCAATAAAATATAGGTCTAGTGCTATTTACCCAATACAATATAAAAGGCGTGGAAAGGGCCCCTTTACTTTACTTTCATCAAATGTGGATTTGCCAGAATACTGGATGCTGGAGTGATGGCATTAAGAACAACCTTACAGAAATGAACATCAGTCTCAATAGTGCTCTTGACAGATCTCATCAACATACATTACATCTCCCCCCCCCCCCCCCCCCCCCCCGACACTTAGATGAGGTACAAGGTGGAAGAGAAAAAGAAGCTCTGGATGCTGGGACTCTTGCCTCTTTCCAGACGATGGTGTTATGTTGTAATGGAGGGAGGCATAGGAATAATAGGCCAGTGAGGGCAAGTGTCACTAACAAAGCCTCTTACAAGTATTTTCAAAAAATGCTTACACAATTAGAGAATGTAAGTAAGTAAAGTAAAGATCCCTTGTCAAGCCTTTAGACGCATTGGGCATATGGGAAGAGCACCCATATGTTTACAGACCAATTTGTACTAGGTGGGTAATGGGGTCAGCATAACGCCGGCCGTCTTTACTTCCCCACGACATACATCCTGGTACCCATTTTAGGCTGGGTCGACCTGCGACGAACCATACCATAATAACAATCCAAGCAGCCAGCAGTGGGTTTCGATCGCGGCATGTTGGAATTACGAGTCGGACTCGCAACGCCTTAGCCACGGACCCTGCCACAGATAGAGGATGGGATTTCATAATTATTGTCGTCGTCATCGCATTAATTTAAGGTGGCTTTGTACTCCGATGCGCACTTTTTTTTTTTTTTTTTTAAACTGAATAATCACAGAAAGGCCGAAATTAAAATCAAAAGCTTATTAAAGCTGGCTAAACCCGACTGAAACTTCTGATTTTCTTTCTTCAAGGAACAAGCAAGTGAATAAGAAAGAAGGAGGTAGGGAGAGAGAAAACGAGAGAGATGACAGAGAAGGGGGATGCAGAGAGAGAGAGAGAGAGAGAGAGAGAGAGAGAGAGAGAGAGAAGAGAGAGAGAGAGAGAGAGAGAGAGAGAGAGCCGGCGCAAGAGGGGTTGATGGAGAGAGAGAGAGAGAGAGAGAGAAAGCCCGCGCAAGAGGGGTTGAGAGAGAGAGAGAGAGAGCCGGCGCAAGAGGGGTTGAGAGAGAGAGAGAGAGAGAGAGAGAGAGAGAGAGAGAGAAAGCCCGCGCAAGAGGGGTTGAGAGAGAGAGAAAGCCCGCGCAAGAGGGGTTGAGAGAGAGAGAGAGAGAGAGAGAGAGAGAGCAGGAAACACACATACAGATGGTAAGACAAAGCAAGGAAAGAGACAGGGAGAAACGGCCAATACCCCTTACACAGTAGCACACATGACACAACTCATAACACAAGCTCTCCGTCTGAATAGCGAGCAACATACGCGGACTCTTCTATAGAAAAGCCTGTTGACATTTCCCCCGAAGGCGCTGGTGGGACGTGCCGTTCAGCATAGGCCGGGTACGCAGAAGCTACGTTTGAACAACGAAACCGCACCTTGCTCGGCTTATGCAAGAAATAAAATGTGCCAGCGTCCGGGGAATGAGTACAGTTAAACAGCAGTGTTCAGGTGGCAAGCACTTCCTATATCAACACGCCGCCTGTGCGGTTATGGGAAGCAGATGAGGTTGGTTGGTTGTGGTGAAATCCTTTGGAAAAGCATTCAATCAATCATATACCGTCTCCACAATGAAAGTTGGCTGCAATGGATTTCAATCAGGCTCTGTCTCTTGGCTGTAGGCTGTTTTAGACTGCTGTTTGTCCTCTTTTGTCCTTATCATAGTTTTGTCTTTGAACATGTGTCGTGTTTGTGTTTTTCTTCTTCTTTCTTCTTCTTCTTTTTCTTCTTCTTTTTCTTCTTTTTCTTCTTCTTCTTCTTCTTCTTCTTCTTCTTCTTCTTCTCCTCCTCCTCTTCCTCCTCCTTCTTCTTCTCCTCCTTCTTCTTCTGCGTTTATCTGAAGATGTAACTGCGTAGTGCCCGTTTAAAACATGGCTCCGATATTTTGCGCCTTTTAAAGACTGACACATCCGATTTCTACAGGCACTTACTGACCAGGTTAGCCTTCCCGGTTAGTTTCGTGGCAAACTGCAGTCTTCTTCTTGTGTGGTCATCACTGTTTCCAAGGTTACAGGTGGTAACCCACATCAGGCAAGTCCAGAGAAGCCACGCGATGCTAGTCCACCCTCAAGAGAAGCCACGCGATGCTAGTCCACCCTCAAGAGAAGCCACGCGATGCTAGTCCACCCTCAAGAGAAGCCACATGCTAGTCCACCCTAGAGAGAAGCCACGCGATGCTAGTCCACCCTAGAGAGAAGCCACGCGATGCTCGTCCACCCTAGAGAGAAGCCACGCGATGCTAGTCCACCCTCAAGAGAAGCCACGCGATGCTAGTCCACCCTCAAGAGAAGCCACGCGATGCTAGTCCACCCTCAAGAGAAGCCACATGCTAGTCCACCCTAGAGAGAAGCCACGCGATGCTAGTCCACCCTAGAGAGAAGCCACGCGATGCTAGTCCACACTAGAGAGAAGCCACGCGATGCTAGTCCACCCTAGAGAGAAGCCACGCGATGCTAGTCCACCCTCAAGAGAAGCCACGCGATGCTAGTCCACCCTCAAGAGAAGCCACGCGATGCTAGTCCACCCTAGAGAGAAGCCACGCGATGCTAGTCCACCCTCATGAGCACTCTCCGCCATCCAAGGTGGATTCCTTACATGGTGCTCTGGTCTTTGGCTCACCCAAGGAATTGTCACGTCTGCTCATAACTGTTTAACCTCACTTCCATTTTTTGAACAACCAAGTCATCACCTGCTATATCTCTATAAGTCAACAGTAGGCATCATGCAGACCTGAGATTTCGACTACCTACACACACAAGTACTTCGTTTCTTCAGCATGTTAGACTTTTACTGCAGTGAACTTCGGCTGTCTAAATCCTACTCTCTTGCCCCCGACTTTCCCCTCCAGTATGGCTTTTAAAAGAAGAGTTCTCTTTCCTTCCTGCTAGAAGGGCGGTGTGCAGTGATACAGGTGAAACACTACTGAAGAGACGGACTCACTGCTTCACATTCAAGAAGGCAACAGCTGGAACACTGTAGCAAGCATTCAGTGTGAAGAAGGTACAAATTTGTTTTCCTAATTAGAAAAGTACAATACTCCCTCTGTACTTGATTTTTAAGGCAGTCTCAGAAGAGCAAAGGATATGACATTCACCTTCAATCTGGTTTTTAATTGGACAACATTATTATGTCTACCTTTTCTGGTTACTTTAACTAAACTCCACTTTTAAATGTATATATCTTCGATATATATTAAGGGAGTTATTTGAGGTTTCGTGGAAACCGATTTACTCCTTGCTCATGTATACAAGGGACTTCTTTTGTTACCAACGCCTGAAGTGTCTAAGTGACGCTATTCTCTTTGCCAGCTTCCTAACGTCCAGACGTGTCAATCTATGCCTGTATTATTTCATTTTTCAAGGCAATCTGGAATGTCTCAGTTTTTACATATGCTTGGGTAAGTTAATTATAGTTTACGAGTACCTAAAATGATGTCTGTAAAGTAGTCACTGCTGTAGAGAGATCAGTATCGGCTGTGTGATCACACTTAGTTCGACCGTTCTTGATCGCTAGAGAAGCGGATTCGAACGTAGACCTTCCCCTGTACAGACTAAATAGCTTATGCCCTCAATAAACCACCCATACTGGTAAAACTTAATACCCTTACAAGTGTGTACGTTTTAAACTAACTAGAGAAGTTGTGCATACCAAATGGGGACAGAATTGGGTCAGGACTTTGTTAATCAAAGTATGTGTGTGTTTGACCCAGATCAATGGATGCTAGGGCGAGCGTTGGGAAATCTAGTGAATGCAGGTACTGACAGTAAATATTGGTGTCTGTGTGCAGAGGGAGGGGAGAGAGAGAGAGATATATATGTGTTAGAACACTTTATCTATCTCCACTGTATATCTGACTTGCCTTCTCTTGCACTAAACAGACAGATGAATATAGGAGACTTATGTCTCTTGGTCTGGAGAGGCAATCTGAGGAATGAAACAGGAGAGCAGGGGGGGAGTCAGCAGATGGGGGTTGATGACTGATGCTTGTTCTGTCTTTCCTGTCAAGATGTTACCCTCTTGGTGATGACTAATGTTGAGTTATTTTCTTGACAGGATGTATCTTTTGTGAGGAGCTGGCAGAAGTTTCACAGTCCAACCAACACCCACCAACATAACCCACCAGTCAAACAACCCATCACCCACTGTTACCCACCAGCTAACACCTGTGAAGGTTCCTCCTGACATCTCCAACATGTGGGAGATGGTACCTCAAACAGTACTACCAGTGCTAGAGCTTGCTGGGTGGCTATCAACAAACAATGTGCCTATCCTACTTGCTGTGTGATAGAGACTTGCTAAGTACCAGTGCAGTATTGTGTCCTCTATGGTGAGGTACTCTCTGACTATTTGATCCAGTGGAGCAGAATTTCCAGAATCAAAGACAGTCGAATCATCCGGAGCTGAAGGAGGCATCATAGACAGAAAGGATAGAAGCTAAGTCTGATGCTTCGTGTGCTGTTGTTTTCCTCACAGCTCATTTGTTTCCAATGATGACATATAGTCACCTCCAGGACCGGCTGTCTGTATAGTTTTTCCTTGGGATCTAGACATTAGTGCTGAGATTCTTTCACTGATAGCTGGAATTCACTTCAATTTTTTTTTTTGTACAGATATTATACTAAATACATGCATTCATTTTCATGGCTGACTTAGGTTTCTCTATGTCACCTTCTTAAGTGTTTAGCAGTTGTATGTGTATGTATCTTCATTATATGTGTTAACATGGTTATGATAATGAACTATCATAACCTGGGGGCTTTCTTTAGTAAGTAGTGGGGGTGTCCAGCCAAGTGTGCCTAGAAATATTGTATTTATATACTGATATATTTTGTAGTGCCAATACTTGAGTTGCCCTACTCCAGAGATAAGTTGAGCGTATATTGGCCACGGGGAATCCCTTAGACCAATACGAGCCAAACGACTCAACATAATTATCTCTGAGTGCTGTTGGTTCTGAAGGAGAAATCCTTACATTAGGCACGCGACAGGAGTGATATGTGACAGAACAACATATCCCCAAAAATCTGTGGTCTCGTCGTGGGATTGTTTGTGTACACTGTTCAATCTTAAATTTGCTGGTGATCTTGGCCAGGAGTTGTTCAGTGTTTGTTTTGTTAACACAGTTGTGACCATTCTGGGTCAGTTCTTAGAGTATACTCCTAGGAGTGATTTGTAATCATTGTGGTGTTTTGTGGTGTCTAAGTACATTGGGTTAGGTACAACCTTGGTTGGTGGTGATAATTTAATCTATTGTTGATTATATTTACATTGTTGGTGACAATATATTTTGTTGTGGACTGTTAGATTGACAAGACAGCATGTCGCAGTCAAAAATTTCCATACAGGAATTGAAGGACATGGCTGTCCAGATGGGATTGGAGGGTAAAGAAATGACCGAGTGGATTAAAACCACGGAACGTGAGATGAGGATGGAAGCCCGTGAGGCAGAGAGACTCAGAATTGAGGCAGAGAAGGAAAGCGAAAGACTCCGAATTGAATCTCCGATTGAATCTGAGAGGATCAGAAAGTCTGAATGAGAGACTCCGATTGGAACAGAGGGAGTCAGAAAGAATGAAGTTGGAACAGGAGGTGAGGTTAAGAGAATTGGAACTTCAGGCACAGAGAGAGGGTAATAGACCCAGATCTCCAACACCTGATATTGATGGTGCATCAACGCACAGTAGCTCAGCTCAAGCGATGAACTTTCCTATGCCAGTCTTCGACCCGAAGGCTGAAAATATTGAACAGTACCTAGACCGATTTGGTAAATTGGCATCTTTGTACAACTTGGAAAGGAATATGTACACGCTGAAGTTGGCTCAAGGTTTGAGGGGTGAGGCATACGAGATTTATCAACGGATGCCCACCGGTACTGAGACTGATTATGATGCATTGTGTCAGGCTTTGCTGAAACGTTTCGAACTTAATGCTGCGACATACAGACAGAAGTTCAGAAATGAGAGAAAGATGACAGGGGAGAACTATCCTCAGTTCGCCAGTCGCCTTCAGGGATATTTGACCAGGTGGAGGGAAATGTCTGGATACTCCTCTTCTTTTGAAGATTTACAGGAGATGATCCTAACGGAACAACTCCGAGAGACATTACCTCGCCCTATGCAAACCTTCCTGACGGAGAATGGTGCTGACAGACTGAGTGAGATGTTGATGTATGCTGAGAGGTATGAGATGGCACATAAAGAAGTGTGTATAGGTGGGAAACCCAAGGCCCAGGGCCAAGGGAAAAATAATGGTAATGGTCATAAAACCCATCCAAATGAATCCCCTAAAAAGAATTCATCCCAAGCACAACCCCAGAACCCCTCAAAAGTTCAGGGAACACAACATAGACAACCCTTTAATGGCCCTAAAAAGCCTTACTGCCATATTTGTAAGAATAATAACCACTGGACTAAGGAATGTAAATCCAAACAGTCAGGGAATTTACAAGTATCAGCTTTGTTGTCTACTGTAGTACCTTCTACCCAGGAACAATTGTACAATGGTTCCAATAGGCCTCCTGTGGTAGAGAGGGTCTGGGCTAATGGATATTCTTTAAATTGTCTGTATGATAGTGGTTTGTCATACGGCTGTGTGGTGAGGCCAGAGTTTGTAAAACCTGATCAGTATACTGGCAGATTCATAGAGCTCCAATGTGCCACATTGGATGCTAAACCTTTAAACTTGCCTATTGCTAAGATTAAGGTCCGTTCAAAGTATGTCTCGGGGGTAATTGAGGCTGCAGTGCTTGAACACTGTACCTTTGATTTAATTCTTGGCGCTACTTATGTATTTTTAGCAGAGCCGAAGAAACCTTCAGAGCATCTTGCTGCGGTGACCACCCGAGCACAACATAAAAGTGCCTTAGAGGATTCTCCTCATGTAAATCCTCTTCCTGAGGAAATTAAGGTGGCCCAAAGTAGTGACCCAACCCTTAAGGCATGTTTTAAAAAGTTAACTGCAAGTCACAATCCCCCTTTGAAGAAAGAATTCTTCATGAAAGGTAAGTTGCTTTACAGATGGGCAAGTGACAAGTATACAGAGCACAGTCAACTTGTAGTACCCAAAACATATAGACAGCAGATTCTCCAGATGGGGCACACTATAGCCTATAGTGCCCATATGGGAATTCATGCAACGACACAACGCATTGCCTGTCATTACTTTTGGCCAGGTATGTCAGCAGATATCATGCGTTATGTCAAATCCTGTCCGGAGTGCCAGAAGGTAGCTCCCAAAGGCAGGAATGCACCAGTCGGACTGGGGGAAACCCCTGTCACCTCCACACCTTTTGAAAGAGTGGCGGTCGATTTGGTGGGACCACTTCCTCTCACAAAGAAGAAGAATGCTTACATATTGACCTTGGTCGACTGTTGTTCAGGGTATCCGGAGGCTGTTGCACTTCGGAGGATTGACAGTAAGACTGTGGCAGAGGCATTGATGAGCATTTTCACAAGAGTGGGATTCCCTTCGCAGATACTGACAGACAATGGATCTCAGTTTAAAGGGAAACTAATGGAGGAAGTGTTTCAGATAATCAAGTCTCAACACATTTGCACCAGTCCATACCGACCCCAAGCGAACGGCCAGAATGAGCGGTTCAATGGAACGTTGGTATCGCTTCTGAGAAGATTAACCCAGGAAAAGCCAGAGAGGTGGGACGAGTATCTGTCTGCAGCACTATTCGCCTACCGGGAAGTACCCAATGCCTCTACTGGATTTCCACCTGCGACCTTGGTGTTCGGAAGACACATTTCTGGACCCTTGGCCATTCTCAGGAAGACATGGACAGACGAAGGGGCAGATGATTCCTTGAAAACCATATCACAGTATGTGCAGGAACTCAAGGAAAGGTTAAAGCTAGGGTGGGACCTGGCTAAAGAGAACTTGATTCGTGCACGTAAGAGGTACGCTGCACATTTCAACCGGAAGACGAAGGAACGATGTCTTGAGGTTGGAGATAGGGTTCTTTTGCTGCTACCATCAGGGAAGTCTAAGTTAGAGTTAGCTTGGGGAGGCCCTTATACGGTGGTAGAGAAGATATCCAGGATCCATTATAAGATCAACATTAAAGGTAAGTCAAAGGTCTATCACATTAATCTCCTCCGGAAATACAACGAGAGAGAGGTAAGTGACACACCGACCCTCTTGACACTTTCTGTAGCTATGGAGGTGGAAGGTGGAGAAGCCACAGCTGTGGAATATCCTCTTCACCCCAGGGAGACCTATAAAGATGTAGAGGTTAACCCAACTCTCTCTGTCTCTCAGAAACAAGCTATAGGGCAACTCTTGTCAGAGTACGATTCTGTCCTGAGAGTTAAGCCAGGGCAAACTTCATTATTGGAGTATGATACGACATTGGTTCCTGTTGAGCCTTTCAGTCAATGCCCTGTGCAAGCTCCTCTTTTTAAAGAGGAATGGAGTAAACCTCCAGACCATCAGGAGGACCAGAAGGTGAAGAATTTTCAATTCACACCAGGGTTCCTTCCTGTGTTTGTTGGAGCACATAGTGACGAGGGGAGGATTATCCTTCCGAACCTCGCGAAGGATCAGACGGGAGGGATTATATCCCACATGCCTCGACGACCTTCCTGTGTGACTACTGATGTAGGAGACACACCGGTATATTTCCTGAATATGACAGGAGTACCAGGATGGTGTGTGGGTTTATTCAGCCAACCCGATCGGGGGGTTCGGTCTGAACCTACATCTTTGCATGTACCTGGCAGGGATCAGTGATACATGGATGGAGTCATCAGTCTTAGGTCTTCAGGGCCATCGACTGATTCTATATAGATTCCTTGTTGAGTAGTATTGTATAGTGGTCATAGGTTTCTCTATTTTCACATGAATTGTCATTATTGTATATATTTCATCTGTCTCTGAGAGGTTGGTTTGGTCAACCCTTTGATTCAGAGCAGATTTCTTGAGCCGCCATCCCTTGTCTGATAATTCACAGACTGAAGGTGATGAGCAAGCTGAAAGTAGTGAGTCCATAGATGTGTAGATGGCTGATCATTGTTCATTCGCGTAGTACGCTCTTCCCTTTGGGGGGGGGGGGGGGGGGGGGGTACTGTCGTGAAATGATAGCCATTACGCATCGGTCTGTAAGGCTGATAACCTGTCTTACCTGTAATCTGCACAAAATTCAAACTTGGACTCGCCCAGAAATATATAGTCCCTTATATCTATATATATAGGCCTTTATTGGACAACATTATTATGTCTACCTTTTCTGGTTACTTTAACTAAACTCCACTTTTAAATGTATATATCTTCGATATATATTAAGGGAGTTATTTGAGGTTTCGTGGAAACCGATTTACTCCTTGCTCATGTATACTAGGGACTTCTTTTTTTACCAACGCCTGAGGTGTCTAAGTGACGCCATTCGTTCTTGTCAGCTCCAAGCGTCCAGACGTGTCAATCTATGCCTGTATTATTTCATTTTTCAAGGCAATCTGGAATGTCTCAGTTTTTACATATGCTTGGGTAAGTTAATTATAGTTTACGAGTACCTAAAATGATGTCTGTAAAGTAGTCACTGCTGTAGAGAGATCAGTATCGGCTGTGTGATCACACTTAGTTCGACCGTTCTTGATCGCTAGAGAAGCGGATTCGAACGTAGACCTTCCCCTGTACAGACTAAATAGCTTATGCCCTCAATAAACCACCCATACTGGTAAAACTTAATACCCTTACAAGTATGTACGTTTTAAACTAACTAGAGAAGTCTGTACATACCAAATGGGGACAGAATTGGGTCAGGACTTTGTTAATCAAAGTATGTGTGTGTTTTGACCCAGATCAATGAGTGCTAGGGCGAGCGTTGGGAAATCTAGTGAATGCAGGTACTGACAGTAAATATTGGTGTCTGTGTGCAGAGGGAGGGGAGAGAGAGAGAGTGATATATATGTGTTAGAACACTTTATCTATCTCCACTGTATATCTGACTTGCCTTCTCTTGCACTAAACAGACAGATGAATATAGGAGACTTATGTCTCTTGGTCTGGAGAGGCAATCTGAGGAATGAAACAGGAGAGCAGGGGGGGGGAGTCAGCAGATGGGGGTTGATGACTGATGCTTGTTCTGTCTTTCCTGTCAAGATGTTACCCTCTTGGTGATGACTAATTTTGAGTTATTTTCTTGACAGGATGTATCTTTTGTGAGGAGCTGGCAGAAGTTCACAGTCAGTCCAACCAACACCCACCAACCATCCAAACAACCCAGAAACTAACTGTTACCCACCAGCTAACACCTGTGAAGGTTCCTGACATCTCCAACATGTGGGAGATGGTACCTCAAACAGTCTACCAGTGCTAGAGCTTAGGTTGGCTCAAAAACAATGTGTGTTCTACTTGGTGTGATAGAGACTTGCTAAGTACCAGTGCAGTATTGTGTCCTCTATGGTGAGGTACTCTCTGACTATTTGATCCAGTGGAGCAGAATTTCCAGAATCAAAGACAGTCGAATCATCCGGAGCTGAAGGAGGCATCATAGACAGAAAGGATAGAAGCTAAGTCTGATGCTTCGCATGCTGTTTTTTTCCTCACAGCTCATTTGTTTCCAATGATGACATATAGTCACCTCCAGGACCGGCTGTCTGTATAGTTTCCTTGGGATCTAGACATTAGTGCTGAGATTCTTTCACTGATAGCTGGAATTCACTTCAATTTTTTTTGTACAGATATTATACTAAATACATGCATTCATTTTCATGGCTGACTTAGGTTTCTCTATGTCACCTTCTTAAGTGTTTAGCAGTTGTATGTGTATGTATCTTCATTATATGTGCCTAGAAATATTGTATTTATATACTGATATATTTTTTTGAGGTCCTAAAGATCGTCCACTCGTTTTTCCTATAAACCCCCTAACTGCACTGTTTTGAAAAAAATGAAAGAAATAGACTTTTGGGAAACATGCATAGAACTAAACTACCATGAAACATGCAAAGAACGAGACTTACATACATGCATAGAACTACACTACTATGAAACATGCAAAGAACGAGAACTACATACACTATTATGAAACATACACAGAACTACACAACTAAAATTAAAGAGAACTCCTTACTATGTTGAATACAGAAAAACACACTACTATGCAATACGTATAGAATATACGTATATATATATATATATATATATATATATATATATATATATATATATATATACTATCATAAAAATATATAAAGGAATACAATTAAATAAAAGAATCGCACAGAGAACTACACCACTTTAATACATCTGGGAGCAACATTTATATAAACATATACGACTAGAAAACACGCTGACCACTACACCACTATAAAACATGTATAGCACCACACTAAAACAAAACATAAACAGAACTACACTGCTTTAAAACTAATAGAGGAAGACACAGATATAAAACACGCATAGAATCATACTAAAACAAAATATAAACATAACGACACTACTATAAAACATCTGGGAGCAATATTTTATAAACATATACGACTAGAAAACACACTGAACACTACACCACTAAAAAACATGTTTAGCACCATAATAAAACAAAATATAAACATAACTACACTACTATAAAACATCTGGGAGCAGCATTTTTATAGAACTAGAGTATTATGAAGTATGTGGAGAACTACATTACTGTAAACATAATGATAATCACACAACTATAAATCATGTTAAGAACTAGTAATACCACAAAAAACATACAGAGAACTTTAATACTATAAAACAGGGAGAGAACTATAATTTTATAAAATTTAAATAGAATACTCCGACAAAATATCTAGGGAGCCACATAACATGATTACATATGTCAGCATAAAAATGCACAGAATCACAATTTCATTCCAAGTCGCCATACGAAACTAATGAGTCCAAGCAGAAGCCGCAGAAAGGCATCTCATTCTCGGTGGCCATCAGAGGACAATCACAGAGAATCAGCAAAGTTCCAATACAAGACGATATCAACGTGAAACGGAATAAGTAAACGAACAGTAAATTCGTAACACAAATAACGTCAAGGAAGCAACCAAAAAAGTTCACTACAGAGCAGCAAAATAATCTAAAATAGGGCCGAAATGGAATAGCGTTATTTAAAGAAGATCTACAACCAGGGGGAAGTAATACTGTGTTACGTAGCTTTGTACAAACCTAAATTAAGAAAACAAAAGAGAAGGTTAGTCAAAAGGTAGGGGACTATTGTTTTGTTGAGAAAAACAACATCTCGATAAGCGTAACATATGTCACAACAGCCATTGTGACGTAGCTGTTAGACGCTTGCCCGTGAGCCCACAGGTTGTAGGTGGATCTAAATCCACACCCGGTCGGATCCATCCTCAACTTCAACCAACCCAACAGCACAAAATGGCCTGACTCCAGAGTCACCTAGCCTAAAATGGGTACCAGGTACTCATAAGAAGTAAAGGTGACCGGTGTGGTGCTGACCACCGACCGGCTATAAATTATAGGTCCAGCGCCATTACCTAAAAACGCCTAATGGGCGGAGAAGGGTGCATTACTTTTTCCTTTTTTCAAAACTCCTTTCGCAAGTCATTTGCAACTGTCCGTTTAAAAATAGGTCTTGTATGTCTATGGGCTCTGAGGCTAAGTCGATGCGAACGCTTCGTAATGCCGGGATGCCGGGTTGGATCCCAGCTGCGGGCCATGCTCCTCAAGTTGGTTTCGACAGTGGTATCAAGAAAGCCGACCGTCCAGAAGCAATGGCAAACTACTGGACGTAAATTTGCCTAGAAAAACCACACATGGGCTAGGGGCTGTTGGTTCTGCAACGTCTTTGAAAGGATACGCAACTAACCTTCTATGTCTGGCCACAAAAGTAGTATTGCTGAATCATTTAATATTCATATTGTTTATATGCTGATAACATACAAAGTAAAGTTATCTGAGAGTGCATTTTCTGGAATATGAGGCAGAGACCTCGGCGAAAGTGTATGCAGAACACTGAAAAATACACTGGCTAGGGAAAACACACAGGGCTAGATTAGATGACTAGTAAGAAAAAAGAGAACTGTAAAAGGGGGTGGTTTCAGGCCTGCCGTGGGGGAGAGCGACGTTCTGTGAATGAGCTGATGACTGATGAGGGCAAGGAAAGGGCCATGTTCGCATCAAAGGCACATCAGGCATATATTCCTACTAAGATAGAATAATTCAATGAAGTAAGGACGCTCCATGGGAAATATAAATCATAAGCTCAAGTTATCTGTGTCCGTTGAGACTATATCACAGTCTGCGCGAAAACCACAGTCAAGGAAAGTAATGAAAGCAACAACTGTTAGATAATGTGAATGATTAAAAGACAAC
>CAJHNH020006265.1:0-13793 GCA_905116865.2 Candidula unifasciata | reverse complement strand
CCCCCTCCTTTACTTCCCCCTAGCCAAAAACCCCCCTTTCCACCTACCAACATACCTGCATATTCCCGAAAGCCTACTTACTTCCTACCTCCAAACATACCTGCTATTTCCACTACCACCTACCTTCCCTTTTACCAATTAAAACCTTTCCAAAATTTTTACCCCCCCTTAGGTTTACCTACTTCTACCTACCAACATATTGTCACCGCCCCTTCCTACCACCTTCATATCTACTTGTAAACCCCCCCTTTTTGCTCGGCCCCTGCCTGAGCCTATGTGAAAAACTTACTGTGCTCATTTCTATTCTTTGGGCTTTCTCTAAGTGGGAAAAAACCCCCCCCCCCCCCCTTTCTCTCCTCCCCTTTTCCCTCTCTGGCAAGGGACGTTGGTTTCTAAAAAACAAAAAAAAAAAATTTTATAAAAAGAAATTGCGTTTTGCATGATACCAGTTCAGCTGGCAGGTTCAACCACCAGAAATGACAACATTCCTGGTTTTGATCATAAATTTTTTGTTGGTGTGAAAATATAACAAACAAAGGCAATCATTAAAATTTTTTTAAAAAATTTCAAGGTAATCGGAAGGAAGAAAATACAAAAAATTGAAGGAATATTGCTAAAAAATCAAAAGAACAAACAGGCAAGGGTGCAAAATCTAAAAAGGGGAAAAAAATTTGGGGCTCTAAAAGAGGAGCAAAACTACTAACCCATCTGAAAAAGATGTATACCAGCAGACTTAATACAGGCTAGAAAAAAACCCAGTGCTAGATTACCCTACATTCTACTTTAGTCAAGTGTGGGGCGTTATAGTATGTTTATAAAAAACTTCTGTCTTGTGTCCATTTTTTATAGCCCCGCCTGTGGCTTTGAAGTCATGTCGCCCACACCCTTTCTGTCTCGTGTCACATTTTTCTTAAAAGCCATGATGTGGGTTTGATAGTCATGTTTCCACAACTTTCTGTTTGTGCTTATCTTTTAAGTCAGCGTGCGTTATAGTCATTTCTGTCCACAACTTTCTTTCTCGTGTCTTTACCCCTTTTAAAGTCCTTTCCTGGACTTTGAAGTCATGTCTGTCCAAACTTTCTTCCGGTCTTTATCTTCTTAATCTTCTTATAGTCAATGCCTTGTGACGTGATAGTCATGTCCTGTCCACAACATTTCTGTCTTCGTTTCATTATCTTCTTATAGTCCATGCCTTGATGACGTTGATAGTCAATGTCTCGCCTGGACCACAACTTTCTGTCTCGTGTCATCATCTTCTTATAGTCCATGCCTTGTGACGTTGATAGTCATGTCTGTCCCCAACTTTTCTGTCTTATGTCATTATCTTCTTTTAGTCCATGCCTTGTGACGTTGATAGTCATGTCTGTCCACAACTTTCTGTCTCGTGTCATCATCTCTTCTTATGTCCATGCCTCTGTGACGTTGTTCTTTTAGTCCATGCCTTGTGACGTTGATAGTCATGTCTGTCCACAACTTTCTGTCTCGTGTCATCATCTTCTTATAGTCCATTTCATGTAAAGTTGATAGTCATGACTATCCACAACTTTCTGTCTCGTGTACTTGCAATCAGTTCTGTCACATATGATCTCCCAGGCCATGATGTCAAACTGTCCAGCATCTGCCTCTCACGGTCTCTCCCTCTGTCTGTTTTCCCCTCCAACCTTCTCTCAGTGCCGATGTACTCCAGTTATGTCTGTCTCATAAAATGACTCAAGAATGTAGAGCATTTCTCCTAGATCAGCTGTCAGAAATGCTGTCGGATGTATTTGTCCTGCTTGCTTTGTATTTCCTTGTCCAAGGGTAAGTAAGTCCACCTTACTGTGCTCCTACAGCTAAAATCGTCGGCACTATACATGATGGTAGATTTGATATACTCAGCGCAACATTCGACGTTAACTGAGACAGTATTACCCGCTACTGTTATACCCTAGCTCAACCATTAAAGCATAAAACTAAAACAAACAAAAGCGGTGTTTTGAAGCCACTTGGAGTTCTTGGACATTAAAAACTCCACTCAGTTTCAAAAATCACATAGTTTTCAAATCATCTGCTGTACCATAAAAAGAGGACCCCAAACCTCTCCCCCCACACACGTACACACACACGCACACACACACATACGTACACACCCCCACACACACGCACACATCTACACACACGCACACACAAACACACACACAAACCAAACTACTGAGAACAAGCATAAAACATCCTGCAAAAGATACTTTGACACATCATGAATATATATACACAGAGGTAATTATGTTTGAAGCTCTCAAGCCAGATCTGTCCAGTTATATCTAATGTATTTCTGAAAGTCACAGGAACAATCTACAAATAATGACAAGCTCTGTCAGAACAAAGAGCTCTTCACTTGATATACATAGCAATCGCCACACTCTAAACAGGACAACATCATATATGAAAAAGCCACACCCCAAACAGGATAGCATCTCTATGAAATGGCCACACTCAAAACAGGACAACATCATCTATGAAAAAGCTACACTCCAAACAGGTCGTGATCTCTATGAAATAGCCACACTCCAAACAGGATAACATCTCTATGAAATAGTCACACTCCAAACAGAATAGCGTCTCTATGAAATAGCAACACTCCAAACAGATAAGCATCTCTATGAAAAAGCCACACTCCAAACATGACAGCATATCTATGAAATGGCCACACTCCAAACAGGACAGCAGCATCTATGAAATATCCACACTCTAAACAGGACAGCATCTCTATGAAACAGCCACACTCCAAACAGGACAGCATTATCTATGAAATATCTACACTCCAAACAGGATGGCATCATCTATGAAATATCCACACTCGAAACAGGATAGCATCTCTATGAAATAGCCACACTTCAAACAGGACAGCATTATCTATGAAATATCTACACTCCAAACAGGATGACATTATCTATGAAATAGCCCCACCTCAAACAGGACATCATCTCTATGAAATAGCTACACTTCAAACAGGACAACATCTCTATGAAATAGCCACACTCCAAACAGGATAGCATATCTATGTAATAGCCACACTCCAAAGAGGATAGTATCTCTATGTAATAGCCCCACTCCAAATAGGATAGCGTCTCTATGAAATAGCCACACTCCAAACAGGATAACATCTCTATGAAATAGCCACACTCCAAACAGGATAGCATCCCTATGAAATAGCCACACTCCAAACAGGATAGCATCTTTATGTAACAGCCCAACTCCAAACAGGATAGCGTCTCTATGAAATAGCAACACTCCAAACAGGATAGCACCTCTATGAAACAGCCACACTCCAAACAGGATAGCGTCTCTGCAATGGGCGATATTTTCACCCAGTTTAGGATGGTTAGGGGGAAGGTCACGATGAAATCGACCTGTTGGAGTGAGAGGAAGTACGACTGAAAGTGAGAATGTCAACATGAGAGTGCTTGTGGAGAAAGGAGACTCTGCCGACGAAGTGTGAAGCCGAGATCGACCATGCCAGTGTGTGAGATGGCCAGAATCTCAACGTGAATTCATGGGAGCCAACTTTGGTCAGTAAATGCTTGAAGAAGACTGTTCGTTAAAGGCTGCGTGAGTTTGGGTACGAGAGCTGTTCACTAGGACACCGACAGGACATTCTTGTTTGTAGGTGTAAATATGTCAATAAATTCATGTCTCGTAAGCTCACATCGGTGTCGGCTTGTGCCAGTTGTGTAACGTGAAGCGTGTGAGAAGATCATCCACCACACACGCATGAACACTGCCTAGACGACGAGAAGAAACACACATCACTTATTACAATTGGAGGCTCGAAAAACGGAGATAACCGGGCAACAGAACAGCAACGGCGAGATGATGTCATGAGCTGTTACTTGCTACGCAGACGCTGAATGCCGTTAGAAGTCCGAGGCAGAGAATACTCCTGCTGAACGACTGATATGTAAGTGACGAAGTCTGCCTGAGAGAGCACAGCTTGTGAAGTCACCGAGTGAAAACATCAGTTGCACAGTGAAAGCCGAATGTTTTGAGAGTTTGAACAACAGAGCAACGAAAAGTGATCCCGGAGACTATCACGTACATGCAGATGAGATTCCATTGAAAGTCTAAACGGAAAAATCGTGATAGACGGCCATGTAAGAGACGATATCTGGTGAAACGCATAGTTGCTGGAATCACCGAACAGTTGCGACAAAAATTTAACCCGTAACACGCCTGATGCTGGGTTATGTCATCACGTGAGTGAAAGGTTAAAGGACACGTAGACTGCCCTGGGTTACGTGGCACTTTGCGTCGTTCTTCAGAATCATCAAGAAGCCTACGAGAAAGAGAACAAATGGCTATATAACATTTGCGGCGAAGAAATTGTCCACTACGTGTCAACAGTGGCAGCGCGATACAACACAACGAAGCCAAAAGCCACGAAGAAATAATAAGGCGAACAGAAGATCTCACGATCAAGGAGTCAACTGAAACTTCCGGGTCACGACATTGAGACAGCATGGATTGAAAATATCTGTCAACAGCGCTGAAAAATTGGCCGTCAACAAACCAGTATTGGCGAAAGCTAGCAGAAATATTCAAGTTTCAGTGTTATTTGCCTTCAGCATAGATATAGTTTGAAAAATCTTTAGTAGATAGGGTCTTATAATTATTTACTATATTTATTTATTTAATTTATAGATAGTTAATTAATTTATATGTAATTATTTAATTAATAATTATTTTGTATATTTATTTAATTAAATTAAAGATGAAATAATTAAATAGAGATTTATACAAATTAATAATTTTATTAATACATTAGTTACAGTTTACTTAGAAAATTTAATTATTATTAATTTAATATTGTGAGTTATTTATTTTAATAATTATAGGGTTATTGATTGATTGAGCTATTATTTCAGTAGTCCTAGTGTGCATATCTGATAGTGACAGTGGTTTCCAATCAACAGTTACAGCTACATCTAAGTAAGGGTAGTGCAAGTTGATTAAATAAAAGGAGGGTAGTTACTTAGTTTATAAATAAAATTAGATTTCGTTAATTAATATTAGAATAAAATTAGCTAATCCCTAAGTCGGTAGTTAGCGACTTAGTTTATTATTTGTTTATTTGAATTTGGATATTCAATTGTTATTGTGTCATCATTGTAAAGTGTGACAGGGAAAAATTGTAGAACAAAAGGAGGAGTAGAAGGGAATCTTGATCATCATATTCAAGAATGTCGGGAATGGCAGAGTGGATTGCGATTGGCAAGGAGTTAGGCTTTCAAGGTGAGGAGTTAAGGAAATATGTAGACCAAAAGCACAAGGAGATGAAAGCGGAAGAGAATGAGAAGATAAAAACCGAACAATAGAAAGAGAAGGAGAAGATAAAAGCTGAACAAGAGATACAGAAGGAGAGGATAAAAGCAGAAAAGGAAAGAAACGAAAGGAGACTTTCGAGAGAACACGAGCTTTGTGTCAAGGAACAAGAGGGAATAGTTAAAGAGAAATAATTACTACATCAGAAAGAGACAAAAGACCGAGAATTACTACTTCAGAAAGAAACAAGAGAGCGTGAACTAGTACTTCAAGAGAAGGAATTAGCTCAACAAAAAGAGATGGAAGACAAAAGGTTACAATTGGAACAAGAAAGGCTGGCAGAACAAATTCATTCAGATAAAGAGAAAGCAGAGACACAGTTAAGAAGACAAGAAATGGAAAATGAATCCAGAAGGGAAGCAGCCCTAGAGAAAGAAAGATTAAAGGCCGAGGAAAACAGGTTTAAGAAATATACTGGCATAGTACGGAACTTCTGTGAAAATGAGGATATATCTGCTTGGGTAACTAACTTTGAGCTTCAAATGCCAAGAGGAAGAACAAGCTCAATGAGTACGAAAGAGTGTTGAAATGTTTTTCTTGTTTATGTTACGGCCATGTACGTAATCAATGTGCTTTTAAGCGACAGATCAAAGAAGCACACGTGGCATATGGGTTGTCTGATGAAGACTCTGGTTCTGATAAATATGAGGGTAATGCTGTTGAAGTTTGTTGCATTAATGATAACTGCTTTGTCTGTACAGAATTTCAAGCTGAGGGTAGCCTACCTTGCGGTCACCAAGTACCAGTTAACAATGCTAACATAGCACACGGCCAAGGTAGTTTAAAACTACACAAAGGTATGGTACATGGACGAACCGTATCAGTCCTCCGTGATACTGGCGCCACGATATCAGGAATTTGCCAGGCATTAGTAAGACATGAGGAAGTAACACAAAAGTTTATAACCTGTAGAACATTCGGTGGAAACATAGAAAGGTACAAAGTAGCCTATGTTTTTATTTCAACACCATATCTTAGGAAGAGCATTTATTGTGCCATGTTACTATCACCATGTGCAGATTTGATTATAGGTAACAGGGAAGACTTAGAAAAGGTATCAAAGGATGACATCATGAAATGGGAGGCAGAAAACATTCCACTCAGCAGACACAATGAAAGAGTGAATGAAGTGGGAATCAGGGGAATGATGTGACTCCAAACCCCGCATCCACTGTGAAAGTAATGAAAGATGGAGGTTGGAATGAGAGTATTGGCATGAATGACAATATAGAGACTGGAAGTGTCTAAAACATGAGAAACAGTGAGAAAGTAGAATGTATACATGAAGCAGCAGCAGTCACCAGGAGTATGACTGAAGATGAACGAAAGGACAGAGAAAAAGAGAGTGAGTTGTTGAATGAAAATATTATTACAAATTTGGAGCAGTTAACTACTAAAATGAAATTTTGTGAAGATCAGAAAAGCGACATGACGCTACAAAAATGTTTTACTTTGGTGAATGCACAGGCCAAAACAGTAAAGAGTGCATCATGGAAATTTGTTTTGAATAAAAATATTTTGATTCGTTTGTACCAGAAAGGTCCAATGATAACGAAACAAATTGTCCTTCCAGAGAAATTCAGAGAGCAAGCCCTATCATTAGCACATGACTCTGTATTTGCTGGTCATTTAGGTATAGCAAAAACTACGTGCAAAGTGTTATCAACATTTTTTTGGCCAGGGGTCACCAGCACAGTCAAACGGTATGTGAAGTCCTGTGATATATGTGCTAGAACGATCAAGAAAGGGGTAAATCCTACAGCTCCCGTTCAGCCAGGGCTCACTGCACAAAGACCGTTTGAACAGGTAGCCATAGATATAATAGGTCCGCTACCTGTCACTTCTGCAAAAGGTAATAGGTTTATACTCACTTTGATAGATGTGGCTACAAAATGGCCGGAAGCAGTCCCTCTTAAGTATTTTACTGCAGAGCACATACATGAGGCATTGATATTGATTTTTTCAATGTTGGGGTTTCCTGAGGTCATAATATCAGATCGAGGTACCCAGTTTACTGCGGTGATAACAAAAGCAGTGACAAATCTGTTAGGTATTAAACAACAGTTCACCACTCCATACCACGCCCAAGCAAATGGGTTAGTGGAAAATTTAAACAAATCGGTAAAGACTATGTTATCAAGGATAACATATAACAACCCCATAAACTGGGATAGTCTTTTACCGGCGGTGTTATTTGCCTACAGGGAAATACCACACAGTTCAACAGGTGTGTCACCATTCCAGCTCGTATACGGAGCCAACCCTGGAGGCCCTCTAGAAGTATACAAAAACTTAATTACTGGAAAAGATGAAGAAGATCCCAAAATTCATGATTACCAAGCTGTTGTGAATTTAAGACATAAAATCATGACCGCATGTGAAGAGGCGACTAGGGCCAGTGCCCAGACAACCGTAAAACAAAGATATTATGCCAACAGAGTGAGCAAGCTCGTTGAGCTAGAGCCGAACGATGATGTTCTGGTGCTATTGCCCCAAAAATCCGACAAACTATGTGTCGACTCTCAAGGGCCGTATAAGGTAGTTAGAAAAGTGTCTAATGTAGATTACGAAATACTGTACAAAAACAATCTGAAAATTTTTCATATTAACATGCTAAAGAAGTATTTAAGAAGATCTGAGATGGCAAACGCAAATTCATGTAATGTGATTAATGAAACAGCAACAGATGCAGTGGAGGAAGAAATTCCAACACCGTCCATATCAGATGGGATCAACTGGAAGTCAGTCAAAATAAATGAAAGCCTTTCACAAGTTGTTGAAGAGTTAAAACAACTCCAAGAAGATGGTATAATCACTGATTCAATCTCTGAATATAGTTCGCCCATGGTGATAGTCAAAAAGAAATATGGTAACTTGCCACTGTGTGTCGATTATAGGAAGTTGAACGAGGTCACCTATCTTGAAACAGAACCTATACCATCAACTGACGATACCATTCAACAGTTACATGATTCAAAATATTTTACAAAATTAGATTTGTGTAAGGGATATTGGCAAATCCCCATGACTCCAAATGCCAGTAAGTACTCCAGTTTCCAAACACCTTTGGGGTTAAAACAGTGGTTGAGGGTTCCTTTTGGTTTATTAAATGCCCCGAAAATTTTTACCAAAATGATTCGAAAGTTATTAGGGGATGTGGAACACGTGATCGCCTACATGGATGACATCTGCATCCACACGAAAGAAATACCTGAACATCTGGCAACGTTGGAAAAAGTGTTTGTAAAAATTCAGGAGGCAAACCTGACAGTGAACCCATTGAAGTCTGAGTTTTGTTTTATGAAAATAAACTTTTTAGGTCATATTGTTTGTGAAGGGAAAATCCAAACTGATCATAACATTGTATCTAAAATTCTGAATATTGAAAAACCTAAGACTAGAAAGCAATTACAATCATTGTTGGGGTTAATAAACTATTATGGCAAGTTTATTTCTAATTTGGCAGCTTTAACTGCAACATTGTCTGAACTGTTGAAAACAGAACAATTTAGGAAAAGAGATTGGAATGAAACTTATGACAAAATTTTAGAAAAAATCAAACATTTGTTTTCAACACCACCAATCCTGAGACAGCCAGATCCAAGTAAACCTTTTTTTCAACAGACAGATGCTAGTGGACACACCATAGCTGCAATGTTAGCACAGAAAGAAACAGACACTCTTCTTCCAGTTTTATATTGGTCACAGAAACTAACATCTACACAGCAGAAGTACGGCACATTTGAAAAAGAAGCATTAGCATTAGTTCTGAGTCTAAAGAAATTTCAAAAGTATTTGTTAGGGAAAGAATTCATGATCTTAACTGACAATTTAGGTCTTACTAAGCTGATGACCATGGAGTCAACAAACAACGCTAGAGTGTACAGATGGGCTCTATTGATTGCACTGTTTAAATTTAAAATACAGCACATCAAAGGCATCCACAATCACCTGCCTGATGTAATGTCAAGATTATAAGAAGTTTATTTTAGTATGTATGTTTGATTATCTGAATTGTAATTGTTGATCGATACATATGATTTATATTTATATGTATATGTATAATTTGTGTATATCGTGTAATTGTGACGAATACTGGACAGAGACATAAGGTGACGAGACGAAATAGTTTGGAATTAGATATGAACATTTATTAACTACAAAATGTAAACAATATTTTAAAATTGAATATGCAAATTTATGACGATGAAATATGCCATTTAATGTTTTGAACATGTAATGTCACTCAACAATTGAAATGTATACAGGGAATTTAAGTAATTAATATACCAGGAAATACATTGTAATATTTTTGAAAACGTAAAGGGAGATAAGTATGAGAAATGTAATAAAGACTAGTGGGAAATCACTATAGGTAGGGAAAATAAAATCCATAGCACCTATAAGGGAAAATAAATGAATATCCAATGGAAATAACATCAGTGAATGTTCAGTGAGTATAGTGGCAAGAGTGGGACTTTACGGGTTTACACTTATTGTTCCATAGCCGTTATGGATTTCCGCACTTGGAAGAGTAGTGCCTGGGGTGATTTTCTGTCGTTTGACAGACTGTGGGATGAGGTGGGAAACGCGTAGAGCATTTATGGTCTTCCGCAAATGAAAGAGTATTGCCTGGGGTGTTGATTCCATTAAGCCACATAATACTCACTGGGCATGACAAATGACAAAGTTCCAAAGGAAAAACATGAATTACCCAAAAGGGGTGGAAGAAATTTTTTACCTCTGATAAGAGTGAAAATACCCAACCATTACATAATATATACTCCTATCCATTAACGATAATGAGAAAAAAAAAGCAAATTTTTTTAAATACGGGGAAGGGAGAACGCAATGGGGGATATTTTCACCCAGTTTAGGATGGTTAGGGGGAAGGCCCAAAGCTGACCTAAAACACCGAGATAGTCCAGATACTTGGATTAAACGAGAATCTGGAGATAGGTGACTAACCACTGGTTATCACGGTGACCACGATGATGCGACCCAAGGTCGCCACGTGAAAAGTAAAGGACCACCACGTGTTGTCACGTGAAACGAACCCGTGGTATAAGTCAGACTTGACTCTGGTCAAGTTTAGTTTGTGTGTACCTGTTGGAGTGAGAGGACGTACGACTGAAAGTGAGAATGTCAACGTGAGAGTGCTTGTGGAGAAAGGAGACTCTGCCGACGAAGTGTGAAGCCGAGATCGACCATGCCAGTGTGTGAGATGGCCAGAATCTCAACGTGAATCCATAGGAGCCAACTTTGGTCAGTGAATGCTTGAAGAAGACTGTTCGTTGAAGGCTGCGTGAGTTTGGGTACGAGAGCTGTTCACTAGGACACCGACAGGACATTCTTGTTTGTAGGTGTAAATACGTCAATAAATTCATGTCTCGTAAGCTCACATCGGTGTCGGCTTGTGTCAGTTGTGTAACGTGGAGCGTGTTAGAAGATCATCCACCACACACGCATGAACGCTGCCTAGACGACGAGAAGAAACACACACCACTTATTACAATCTCTATGAAATAGCCACACTCCAAATAGGACAGCAACTCTATGTAATAGCCACACTCCAAACTGGATAGCATGTCTATTAAATAGCCGCACTCCAAACTGGACAGCATCATCTATGAAATAGGCACAGTTAAAATTAAATTCGATAGAAGCCACTTTACTGCACATTGTTTTATCCTCAGTGGCTCATCTCTCTCCGCAGAACAACTGGCCGCCTGGGAAAGCATTAAACAACTCACAAACTCCGTAGCTTTGACGCCAAAGTCAGTTATAAAAATGACACCTGTAAAGTGAAGGACGCAGCCATGAAGCGAACCATGAGCTCGAGGTAAACGGTTTGACCCCATAAAAAAAAAACTAGAATACTCTGCACAAGAACACAACTAATTCGTTATCCTTAGACACAGAAAGATATATGCCTTCACGAAGGCTACAGTGAACCCTTTTCAGCCTCATTTGCCTCAGGGCTTAGAAACGCCAAAGACAATTTTAAAACAGTCTGTCTGAAATGGAACTGCAGAGAAGATGAACATGACAGTCTAGAGCATGCTGTTAGAAGTGGGGGTGGGTGGGGGGGGGGCAATCATTCCAGTTACACAAGGTGTATTTCAAGGCAAGGAATAGATTCTAGCACTTGGTGGCAAGATTGGCTGAAAAAGGGTAGGTGAAAGCAAAGACATAAATACCATGATGGCTTGGCCACATGCACATCAGGTGCGCTGAGATTCTTCAGACACAGGCTTGAGTTAAAAGTTGAAGGGAGCACTTATTGGTTACACCCGTGTGCCATGACTGACTGACTTTCTACCCCCCCCCCCCCCCCCACCCCCAGGACATCACTCAAGCGACAGACATCTGATGACTCAATGTGCCACCATGTGGGTGAGGATCACCGTGGAGAGGTACCAGAAACCGCGTTTAGCCATTAGGCCATACTTATGGCCGGGCTATATTGTGTGGTATTTTGTTCTATCATCATGTGGTACAGTGTGCTGTTTTGTTCTATCGTCATGTAGTGGTACAGTGTGCTTTTTTGTTCTATCATCATGCTGTGGTACAGTGTGGTATATTGTTATATCATCATGTTGTGGTACAGTGTGGTATTTTGTTCTATCATCATGTTGTGGTACAGTGTGGTATTTTGTTCTATCATCATGTTGTTGTACTGTGAGGTATTTTATTCTGTCATCATGTTGTGGTACTGTGTGGTATATTGTTATATCATCATGTTGTGGTACTGTGTGGTATATTGTTAAATCGTCATGTTGTGGTACAGTGTGGTATTTTGTTCCATCATCATGTTGTAATACAGTGTAGAATTGTGTTCTGTCATATTGTAGATTTTGTATGTTAAATTCTTCTATCACCAGTAAGTGGTACTGTTTGGTATATTGTTCAGTCATCTTGTAGTGGTTTAGTTGGTATTTTGTTCTCTAATCAGTTGGTATATTGTTCTATGGTGAGTTTGTAGTACTGTTTGGTATATTGTTCAATCATCGGTAAGGGGTACTGTTTTGTCTATGGCTCTATCATCAGTTATTTGCACTGTATGTAATACTGTTCTATAATCAATAAGTTTTAATGTTTTTTTTTTTTTGTAATGTCCCATCGTTACATAGTGATACTATGTGGTAAATTGTTCTACTGTAATTAGCGGTATTGTGTCTTATATTGTTCTATACTCTATAATCAACTAGTGGTAATGTGTTGTATATTGTTCAATTATAGTGCAGTGGTACTGCGTTGTATATTGTTCTTTCATCATATTGTGATACTATGTATTATATTATTCTATTATCATGTTGTGGTACCGTGTGGTATATAGTTTTATCATCAGTTACTGTAACTGTTTGTTATAATGTTTTATCATCAGTTAGTAAAACTTTTTGGTATATTGTTTTATTATCACTTAGTGGAACTGTTTGGTATATTGTTTTATCATCAGTTAGTAGAACTGTTTGGTATATTGTTTTATCATCAGTTAGTGGAAGTGTTTAGTATATTGTTTTATCATCAGTTAGTAGAACTGTTTAGTATATTGTTTTATAATCAGTTAGTGGAACTGTTTGGTGTATTGTTTTATCATCAGTTAGTGGAAGTGTTTGGTATATTGTTTAACATCAGTTAGTGGAACTGTTTGGTTTATTATTTTATCATCAGTTAGTGGAACTGTTTGGTATATTATTTTATCATCAGTTAGTTGAACTGTTTTTTATATTGTTTTATCATCAGATGGTAGAACTGTTTGGTATATTGTTTTATCATCAGATGGTAGAGCTTTTTGGTATATTGTTTTATCATCAGTTAGTGGAACTGTGTGGTATATTGTTTTATCATTAGATGGTATAACTTTTTGATATATTATTTTATCATCGGTTAGTTAAACTGTTTGGTATATTATTTTATCATCAGATGGTAGAACTTTTTGGTATATTGTTTTATCATCAGATGGTAGAACTTTTTGATATATTGTTTTATCATCAGATGGTAGAACTGTTCGGTATATTGTTTTATCATCAGATGGTAGAACTGTTTGGTATATTGTTTTATCATCAGTTAGTGGAACTGTTTGGTATATTGTTTTATCATCAGTTAGTGGAACTGTTTGATATATTGTTTTATCATCAGTTAGTGGAACTGTTTGCTATATTGTTTTATCATCAGATGGTAGAACTGTTTGATATATTGTTTTATCATATGTTAGTGGAACTGTTTGGTATATTGTTTTATCATCAGTTAGTGGAACTGTTTGGTATATTGTTTTATCATCAGTTAGTGGAACTGTTTGGTATATTGTTTTATCATCAGTGAGTGGAACTGTTTGGTATATTGTTTTATCATCAGTCAGTGGTCTAATATATTGTTCTTTCACTAGAGAGGGATATCGTCTTCTATTGTTCTGTAACAGCTAAGCTGTTTCT
>CAJHNH020006264.1:0-13824 GCA_905116865.2 Candidula unifasciata | reverse complement strand
AGGTAGGTATGTATGTATATATGCTTGTACGTATGCTTGTACGTATGTATGTATATACGCCTTTCTGTCTGCCTGACTGTCTATGATTCTACCTATCTATCTATGTATTCTTCCACCTACTTTTTGCCCCTTCCCTCCGCTTATTTGTCCGTTTCCCTTTCGTACATTTACTTGTGCATAGTCCTTACACCCTTAGGTTTGTATGTAGTAATGCATTTTGGAAAGCTACTATGCACGTATTTTTTAAAACAATGAAATTAACTACGAAAACACTGGTCAGACTGTGAGGTCCCCAGTGAAAACACTGGTCAGACTGTGAGGTCCCCAGTGAAAACACTGGTCAGACTGTGAGGTCCCCAATGAAAACACTGGTCAGACTGTGAGGTCCCCAATGAAAACACTGGCCAGAGTGGAGTCCCCAATGAAAACACTGGCCAAAGTGGAGTCCCCAATGAAAACACTGGCCAGACTGTGAAGTCCTCAATGAAAACCGGGAAAATACTGATCTAAACCTATTAAAACCGGGACATCAAATGTAAAAAAAAAAAAAACCCGACATAAATAGCAAAACATTGAACAAAACCAGAAAAACTCTGACCTAATTAATAAAACCCCGAAATGAAACTATGAAAATTCTAACCTACATTTGAAAAGCACTGACGGTAACTGAAAATACTTTGGCGGAAACTGTAAAAACAACTGACCTAATCTGCGCAATACTTAACTAGGCAACAAATATTTATAGAAAAAAAGTAAAAAGTGACGTAAACTGGAAAAGCCCTGACCTTAACTAGGAATACACTGATCTACAGTAATTTAACTTTGTTAAAATTGTAGTAAATGCGATAAGAGCTTTATGTGGAACGACAGTTCTGTAACCATTTCTGGAAACCGACATTGTTTAAACGCGATTTTAGCAGCTTTGAATACATTTTCTTTAATGATGAAAGTATATTCAGTAATTATACCTCATTGTTGCCCTGGGCAAACCGTACGATACCGGTTAAAGAGTAATCGGGAAAGAAAGTCAATATCTTGACATGTAGCAGTTTATATCGGCAACGTTCATTCGATTCTGCGTAAGCTAATAGAAAACAAATAAAGTCGATCATTCCACATGTTTGCAGTAGAGCTGGCCACAGAAGGCAGACAAACATGTAAGAATGGATAGGTCGATAAGTTTGTGAAGTGGAAACGAGATGGGCGCGATAATGGAAGATGGGCTGATGATAACAAGGAAGAATTACGGTGCATTTGCATGAGGGGAAAACACAATAAAATAAAGAGAATTAAGCTTGGGGTTTAGTGGGTGGAATATTATATCAGTGTGGTGTGGAGGCGGGCCAGAAAATGGATAAAGGCAGAATGAAACAATTAAAAGAAGTTATTAGCAGTGGTAAGGCTTGTATGTATGGGCTGTAATCGTCCCTTAAACATTTCGCAGTCAAAGGTAAGTGGGTTATTTTTCTCTTATTGTTACTTTTTTTTTGGGGGGGGGGGGGAGGGGGGGGGGGGGAGGGGGGGAGCCACCCCCCAGACCCCCAAAGAGTCACCAGATGTGACTGAACTACCGTATAAAGTAGCATGACGAACCATTCATTTTTTTTTCCCAGAGGCGTATCGTCATAATAAAAAATAGTTTATCCAGACTAGGCGCCAGTTTTGTTTGTTTCTCTGGGTCATGAATATTACAATATAAATGAACCATATTAAATTCCCAGCGGAAGTGCTGGTACAGTGAAACCGTAAACTTCTGAATAATTATAAATTTGAAGCTCAAACTCATTATGAAATTGGAGTGTGTGTCAGTTTTGATAAGCCAACTATGTGACACAGTAACTCAACACTTATTTGTGGACACATCTGAACTAAGTAACCCCGAACGACGTCTTATTTCGGGTTCCGGTCACTAACAGTGTGATTTTGAACAAGAAAAACGTGGAATTACAGGTTTTTTATGTGACCCCTGTTGTACCCGTTACAGTGTGCTCCTGAAACTACTGAAAATATACCTTAAAGAACTCTAAAAGACATTTTCAACATATATATATATATATATATATATATATATATATATATATATATATATATATATATATATCATAAAGATGAACAAACTACGTTTGCTATTCTTCAATATTGATAAACGTAATATTTTCTTTTAACGTAATGGATTTCTGGAGTGAACATACCAAATTTCATTACAATCGGTCCGTTAGTTTTCAAAATTTAAAAATCTATTGGCGTTTATGAATTTCTAAACTAACTATGGTACAACAATACTAGATGCTCACCCATACTTTCAACAGTGAAGCAGTGAGAAGGAAAATTTTAAGCGATACCAGATACCATCTCCTCAGTGTAATCGTTAGCTGCTCATGCTTACAATGCGAACTGATCACGCCTGGCCACGGGTTATTAGCAGTAATTATCCCTATAACAGCCCGAAATAATCCGTAGGCGCTGCGAGTTTATTCACAATAGCTGCACTGCTAAGAATGCAATTTCTCTGTTGATTAATTTCTGATTTTTTTTTTTTTTAGGCCTTAGCAGTATGTTATTTTAACTCATTTTTTCCGTTGATAAAAACCTTCACTACATTTATTTTACTAATATACACCTGAATCTTCTTGATTTTTGCGCTCATTGTCTGTAAACTCCTGCGGAAAGTTCTGGTAGTTCGTCCACTTCTGAACTTGAGTCTCGTTTCAGAACTTGAGTAGTGCGTGAATATCCGTTTTACAGATCTTATTTTTATGCAGACTGTCTGTTATATGTGGTCACTACCCCCTGCCCCACCCAGATCGTGACTGAGGGTTTTACTTCGGACTTTTGCCTCTTTTGTTACGAGCACCACCAACAGAATGGCTGCGCTCACAGTTTGAAACCTGGTTTGCATCCAACTGTAAGTGTTTCGAAATTGCCACAGCGCACATCACTAATTGCATTTCATATATTTTCTGTATATATGTTTTAAAAAAGAGGTTTAACTAAAACCATAAATTTAGTCTTCCGTCCAGTGCTTCATCTTTGTCTCCACCACCGACATATGTGTAGTAATTGCCCCTAATTGCACCCGAGGCACACAACGCCCCCAGTAATAATAACACCATTATTTATCGATTTGGCAGACGACACACATAGTGTCTATTACATACGCGGAAAGTTCTGGTTGCTCGGCCACCTCTAGACATTAGCATTGATCAGGAACTTGAATTGTATGCAAATCATTTTAACAGAGTTGGCTATTTATATACAGATATATGTCTGCTAGATCTTGGCAAAGAAATTGATACTCTACTTTTTGAAGAAGATATAAACGGTATATAATTTTACAATTTAATTTTAAAGGGATGTAAAAGAAGAAATATTCAGAGGGACAGCATTCCAGTGAAAGTATACTTTAAATGTATTCTTTAATAATTAAAAGAAATGCATACAAACCTGGTCGCCACTATTACTGTTAAAATTAAACATCATAACTATAATAGCAGTTGAGAACGCTTCCAGTCTAGTGATCGCGGCTTAGGAGGAGTTATCAGTTTTCACTGCAAAAATTACAAGGAAACTACAGGCATGCATTTTGTGTTTTATAGTGTACGTGTGTGTGCGTGTGCGCGTGTGTGCGTGAGAGAGTAAGTGTGTGTGTGTGTGCATTGGCGGCGACCAAACCAATCCTATATACAGTAACTACCCTCTCTAAGGTATTCTCTGGTATTAACTTCCTGCGAACATACTGAACATTTTTTTATAACTGTCTTCAGAATGTCTCCTTTGTCGAATATGAGTTTCTTGCTGGTATCGTATTTGTAGCTCCAAAAAAAAAAAAAAATCACCCGCTTTATTCCGTCGCAGCACTCCTGCGTGTCCCGCACACTACATCAACGAGTTTCCATCTAATGAACAGAAATGACTGGCTCCGATTCTTACAATGTAACCCATCTAGGACAATCTCTGGTGTTCGTGTCACGAGATCATATTCAACAAAGCCTCCCCATCACCTTGCTACATGAGCCAACAGCCCAGTACACCCTTCACCACGAAGTTATTTTATAAAGGCACCCAAGGGAAACAATCCTGCTCCGAATCATTTCATCCACTGATGAAGATTTAACTGCGTTAATTGCTGTTTCCAGCTTGTTACAGAGTTATTCTTCCTTGTATTTGCGCTTCGATGAACCTTGCGCTTCCAAAACATAAGAGTGCCGTATTGTGCTAGCGAAAACAAGGGCGCTTGACATTAACATTATTACTGAGTGGGGGAATTTAAGTTTTCTTGGGGGAATATACCTCTTGAGAATAATGTGGACCAATTGCGCGCTATTATTGTGTGTGTGTTTTTTTTTTTTGCTCCGTGGTGCGATATTTGTTCAGGCTTCATCAACATCATCATCCTCTCATCTAGTTTCTTTTTTAGTTTGTTGGTGACAAGATGGGGTATAAACAGCTGGCCAGTGTCCGTTTGTGTGCTTCCTACAGCCAGAAACAAAGAGCACCCCTAATGTTTTGAAGGAGGCGATGGCTCGAAGACAACTTATCACCGACATTAGAAAGATGTCATGTTTTGTCATGCTATGAGAAGAGGAAAACTAGAAAAAGTTGGGACCACTGGAAAGATACGTGGAACGGAAGAACAGAGGAAAATAAGGTTAGAAGATTGTTGACAGCCTTTTGTCATGACAATGAGGGTGTCAGTACACGAACTGATACATGCTTCTAAAGATCGCAGATTGTGGAGAGGCATGATCGCCTACACCAGTCAACAAAACACTTGATGATGAAAACGAGGATGACGATGATGATAATAATGATGATGAAGATGACGATGATAAGAATGAAAATGATGATGACGATGATGATGACGATGACGACGATAAAGATGATGATCATGATCATGATCATGATGACGATTGTGAAAATGACGATGATGAATAAAACGATAATAATGATCACGATGATGGTGATGACGATGATGATGACGATGATGCGGATGATGTTGATGATGATGATAAAGATGACGATGATGATCATTACGATGATGATGATGTTAGTAAAGACGATTACCACGATGATAATGACAACGACGATGCTGATTATGATGATGACGACGATGGCGATGATGATGATCATCATGATAATGATGTTGTAGACGATGATGATGATGATGACAAAGATGACGATAGTGATGATATTAACGATAATGATGATTGTGCTGACGACGATGGTGATGATAATGATCACGATGATGATGATCATCATCATGATGGCGAAGACGATGAGAATGATCATGATGATGCTGAAGATGATAATGATGAAGTTGATGATGATGCTAAAGATGACGATGCTGATGATGACGATGATAAGAATAACGATAACGATGATGACGCTAATGATGATGATGATAATGACGATGATAATAATCACGATGGTGATGATGACGTTGACGATGAAGACGACGACGATGCTGATGATGATGATGGCGATGATGACGATAATACCTAGCAACTGGCCTTTTATTTTAAACTGCCACGCGCACACTTCAGAGCAATCATTGAAAACGAATACGTGTATCTCGTTCCATTTAAAACCAGACTTTAACTTACAAGACTTCCTTCTGTCTGTTCCGAATTAGTCTGATTCAGTGTGGGTTGCTCTGCTACCCAATTAAGTCCTTCATTATTTGTTTCGCTTACGCTAGCTGTGACCCCAAATTTACCAGACTCAAGATGCCATTCTACCCTTATCCATTCGTATTTTAATTCTGCCAATCAAAGACTTCTGTCTCCAACAGCCAATCACTGAGAATCAGTTGAAAAAGGCAAAAAGAAATAATTCGTCCATTTTTACTATTCAAATTGTTTTGCTGCTAATGGTGTCACATTTTCATTAGCAGACTCTTGACATTTGAAAGGGTAACTTGAATCCATTGCAGACTACAACGCTTCTGTTGAAACAACAAGATGGCTGCCAAACTACAACTATTTCTCTTCAAATCGTTCAAATCGCAATGTTAGAATTCGAACCCTTTTCCTCGGGACTGGCATGTGAGAGTCAAACCACTGCGCCACCTCGTCCATGACTTTGTCCATTTAATGAACAAATAACCCTTTTCATTACAATTTTTTAACTGGGCTTATGATTCCAGTCTATATTTTTTTTTATACCAAACTCGAAACTGATAAACATCAAACGGGATATATTTAAGGAAAGTGGGGACAGTATATAACTTGTCTCGACAACGGCTGATATATATATATATATATATATATATATATATATATATATATATATATATATATATATATATATATATATATATATATGTTTATTTAACTGATCAATACCAACCATAGAACCCGGGTGTAACCCATAAGTTCTCCGTTCTACTTCTAACTCAAGCCTGAGTCTGAAGAATCTCAGCGCAGTGCACGAACTCCGTTGCACCGGCGAGGATCCTGAAATATTTTGGGTAGATTTTCAACTCCAAATTTTGCCCTGGTAGCGCCGCTAGGCTACTCTTTTCGATTTCCAACTGGCGAGGGATTTTTCACGTACGCAAGAAGACACACGGGCGTCCGATCTTACTACTCAAAGACCAGGGGAAATTACGAGAAATCCGCGGGAAAGAGAATCCCAGCCTTCACCGGGGCTTGAACCCAGGACCTCCAGCACTCGAGGCAAACACCATATCTCGAGACCACTCAGCCCCCTCCCCCCAAACGGCTGATGTTATAAGACAAAGAGTTTGGCAATAATTTGGCCGCATCTTGTGAACAAGCCAGCAGAGAATGACCAGACAGACACTGACATTGCAAACAATTGGGTCGAGGAAACGACCATGCCCACAAGGAACTCTAAAGGAACTTTGATTAGAAAGGCCAAAAGTAGCAAGTAGTCTGGACTCTATCCATGATATTTAAAGGACTGCATGTGACAAAACAGAATCAACGAATAGACTGCTTTTCATATTTGACCTATACAGGTATAGTAGGATGTGTTAATAATGAAAATGAAGATGATGTTGATGATGATTATGATTATGATGATGATGAGGATGATGATAACGAAACGGCACTAGTGTGATGGTGCTGTCAACTCCACGCTAGCGTCTTTTGAATATTTGGTACAAAATATCTAGGTACTGAAGCAGGAGCTGAGTTGAACGTAAGATCCAGGATTTGTTCTTTATTGAATGCACATCCAAAATGCCTCACGTCAAGTCATTACGATGTAATCCAGTCTTCATCTCCTTCTTCTTCTCTGTTCACACGCTGTCAGCTCCTGCAGAAGTTCCTGGCTGTTCGTCAATTTGGACTTAGGTTTTGTGCCAAGGCCTGAGTTTTGCACGCACATCCTTTTACAGAATTAATTGTGTGCAACTGGTTAATCCTCGGGCAGATGCACTCCGACTTCAAAGGATCCCCCCCCCCCCTTTTCCCTTTTTCTCAATTAGTCGACTCCTACGACATGTTTGTTTGGGAGACAGTCGGTCTATTCTTGTTTTCCGAGCAAGGGAGCCACAAAGAGCGTGACCCAGTCAGAAAGAAGACATAGATCAAATCACCTTATGAGCAAGTATCACAGACCTTTTTCTTCTTCTTCTTCCATTGCTTTTGCCTTTAGAAAGACGGATTGCACATTATGTTGCGGTGTACAGGTAATCTACGATATTTGCAATTTTATATCCTACACATGTGATTTCAGCAAATCCCATAATTCGTCGCTTTAAAATTATATATGCTGTCGCTACATAAAAGGTTGACGGCAGTGTACCGACTGCTGCCTGTGTGAATATGTGATGCTCCCATAGTCACTTGAGGACAAAAAGAGGACTGGAAAATACATTGACGACTGGAAAGATCCCTCGAAGAAGAGGCAGAGGCAGACCAAGATAAACGATGGTGGATGGTTTAAGACAAATAAAACGTCTACCGCCGGAATCAAACCCTAGTACTCGATGATCATGCAGTGGTAATCTTACCCATTAACCTTTAAACTCCAGTGCCATTTACGACATTCTTTGGGGGGAAGCATGGATCTTTGTCTGATAACTCAAGGGTGGGGGAATGGGGGGGGGGGTGTATACAGGGATCTTAGACTAAACGAGTTAACCCTTTCGAGATCTAGGCACTTATAAGTTGAAGTCACTCTATTTTAACTTCTAACTCTTTCTCTGTTATTTTTATTGGCTGAAATAGTGGTTGCTGAAGACGGGCCCGTTCTGGTATAAACATATTTTCAAAGCCGGTGTGCGTGACATCATGATTGCTGTGGTGCGTCTCCTGACTGGTTGCCTCCGACTTCAGCACCTTGTGTTGCCATGGTAGACTATGATCATCCTCCAGGAGCAGTGTGGTTTAACGGCGCCAGATACTCACCCTCGCCTCTTTTCCTGTTAGTGTGAATGGTTCCAGCTACGAGAAGACCAGAAGTTGGTAGTTGTTTGAGGTGAGGAATGCATACGGCTTTGGGTTATTTTGTGAGAGTTGAGAGCTCATCCCAGTGGCGGAGCGCCATCAATTACCACGTGTAAGCGACGCAGACACATTTAGGCATTAGCAGATAACGATTACACTGGAGGTGGCTTCACGTGACATTGTCCATCTTGTCGCTTCGCTGTTGACAGTATGCATGCACAGAAATCGTTAGGGTAAGAGTTAGAATTAGGGTTAGGGTTAGAGTTAGGGTTAGACTTAGAATTATATAGACGCGCGAAAACCTTGGCCTTGGAAGAAACGCGCTACAGCACAGAAACTACGGAAAACCCGTACTTACCACCCTTTAAAACATTAGACTGTTCCGTGACGTTATTTGTGATTGGCTGTTAGGCTGTTCGACTTTGCTGAAAGTTACGGGTGTGTCCCGCTCTATTATTTGCTTTCTCTGTTCTCTTCCATTTTGGTTTTCATTCCGAGAAAGAGAATGCCTGTGACATAGTTTGCAGCACTCTCATAGGGGAGTTGTGTTAGGGCCAGTGCTCTATGTTTTTGGAGCGTTAAAAGCGCTATCGGGCTGAAATATACAACACGCGATATTAACGGTATAGCGGAACACCCACATAACCGTGTGTGAAGGTGCCTAGGCTCAGGAACTACCAATCAAAAGTTAGCTAGTATGTATATAGAAATAGTTAACTCTATATGATGAGATTTGCGTGACGTTTACCGTTATTTTCGCCCCCTCTCTCACACACACAAATATTGAGCGCCACTGGCTTTCCATATCAGTTCACTTGTCAGTTCAACGTCTTCACATTAAATGCGCCATCTGGTGTCGTGGGGATTCTAACTTCCGTTAAAAGAAGCTATCATGTGCAATCATCGATGTGAACGAGGTTAATGGAACCTTCTGGAAAATGTAAGAGCTCACTGTAAAAAAAAAAAAATTATTTTAACATTTCTCTTGTGGCGTAAGTTAATCAGAAATAGCAAACAGAATTATTGATATAATCACACAAAAATGTTATGTTAACCAATTAAAACATTTAACATTTGAGAAATCAAAAAATGTTAGAAACTATCAGACAATAGAAATTGCTTTACGTAGTTTATTACCTAATATATAATAAATCGCCGGCTCGCTAGCTAAGTTGGTTAAACCTGCGTGGCGACCGGGTAACGAACTCCTTGTGGTCTGAGTTCACAGTTAGGGGTAGGCAGAAAAGCCACATTTCTCCAAGATTTACGGTATCTATCATGGAATCAAGGCCGAAGGGTTGCGATATATGTGTGTGTGTGTGTGTGTGTATATATATATATATATATATATATATATATATATATATATATATATATATATATATGCCCGATGCGCCTAAGGGCGTGTAAAGGGATCTTTACTTATATATATATATATATATATATATATATATATATATATATATATATATATATATATATATATATATATATATATATATATATATTGGGGCTGTACGGAATATTCCCTTCGTATTCGCTTCGGGGCCGAATAGTGGACCCAATACCTATTCGGTATTCGGCCGAATAGTTGCGGTCGGGCCGAATACGAATAGTGGTTACCTCACAACCGTTTCTGGACTGGTGGGGAAAAAAACATCAAGACTTCCCACCTTGGTTTATACTGTGAATTCCAGAGAAATTTGACTAAAAAGCTCAACAAAATGGGAAAGAGGAAAACGTGCACAAAACAACACAACGTAACGTTTCGGCCGGGCAGCCTTTTTCAAACACAAGTGAAATACACAAACGAGGAATGCAGAGTATGTAGATCTCTAAGGGGTGACGTGAGCGACGTTTTAAAAATGTGATGCGGAATAAATGAAATAAAATAAAATAAACGATGGAGAAAAAATATAGTCACAATACTGGGAATAAAAGAAATGCAAGTGTTAATGATACATAAATGATATTGATAAGAAATAGAATATGGTAATAATATGAAATAAAATAATTAACATTTAAAATGTTATAAGATTAGAACTATTTAGTTGAAGGTATGTTGGATATTGATACTTCTTGGACTAAGAACGCCAAGGCTGTGGATAAGGCGATTTTCCAAAGCGAGGCGGGTAGTATGATCGCCAGAGCAAGATTTTAATGCTGTGACAGATATGTCATCTTTACCGCTGTGGTCAGGGCTATTAAAATGAAGAGGGATTGGTTTGAGTGTCTTCTTGTCGATATCAGAGAGGTGTTCCCGGAAACGATCAGCTAGCTTCCTGCCAGTCTCCCCAATGTATGCCTTGCTGCATCGTTTGCAGATAATTGCATAAATTACGTTGCGGGATTCGCAAGTAAAATGTTTCCTGATTTGAAAAGAACCATTAGGGAAACTGACCGAAGAAGTCTGGACAACGAAAGGACATGTTTTGCAGGTGCTGCGTGAGCACTGAGTAGTCCCAAGAGGAAGTGCTGTATGGATCGGTGGGAGTCGGCTTCGGACAAGTATGTCTTTAAGGTTGCGATCTCGTCTGTAAACTAATCTAGGTTTCTCACTAAAGATAATTTTGGTGTCCGGATCAGGTGGTCCATAAAGAGGCACGCGTAACTAGGACCCATCTTGGTGCCCATCGCAACCCCACTGATCTGGTCAAAATACTCACCATTAAACTCAAAAGAGTTGAGGGTCAGTACCAGTTCGGCAAGGCGTACAAGAACTGAAGTAGGGATGATCGGGTTGGACCTTCTGTCCAAAAAGAACTGGAGTGCTCTAAGACCATCAGAGTGAGGGATAGACGTATAGAGGGAGCATCAGGAAAAGATGATAGGTTTTACCGGGAAGTAGTCTGATGGATTCGAAAATGTTGAGGGCATGGTTGGTGTCCTTGACAAATGAAGGAAGACTGGTGACAATCGGTTGGAAAATACTATCTAAAAATTCAGAAAGATACACCGTGGGACAGGAGCATGCAGATACAATAGGACGTCCAGGGTTGTTGGGCTTATGGATCTTAGGCAGCAAGTACATACACGGTTTGCCAAGTTGGCTGTCAAAAACACGCATATTGTTGGCCTGCTTAGGAAGAGTACCCTGTGAAATAAATGATTGTAACGTGTCCTTGACTTTCTTATTGTTGGAGACTGTGGGGTCGTCCCTTCTTGCGGAATAGAAAACGGGGTTTCTGAGTTGGGTACTGGCTTCCTCAATATAAAGATCCTTCCTCCAAACCACTACAGCGCCCCCTTTGTCAGCTGACTTTATAACAATATCGTTCCTCTTTCTGAGGGAGGAGAGTGCCCGCCATTCACCTTTGGAGAGGTTGGATTTAGGTAAAGGCCTTTGTTCCAACTGTTGGATAGTATGGAGTGTGTGGCTGATGTTTAGATCAAGCGCCTTAGATTTACCAGCAGGAGGAGTCCACTGTGAACGGGATTTGTTGGCCGTTGAAAGAAATGTAGTTTCGTCAATAGGCCCAGTGGGGGCGGGTGGTTGACCCCAGTGATGATGTTTCAGGCGTAGACGGCGATAGAAGGAGTGTGCATCCTGGAGGAGAGTGTATTTGTCAGCACGTGGTCTTAGAGGGACAAATTTCAAGCTTTTACTAAGGAGTGAGCGTTCATCATCGGAGAGGGGTAGGTCGGGTGGGATGCAAACAACAAGATTTTGGGCTAAGGCTGGATTTGCAGGTGCTCCAAAGGATTGTGGGGTCCGGAGGCAGTTCATTTTATTCTTCTTTGTATTGGTAAGGAAAGAATACCACTCCTGATTGGTGGTGTGAATAGTAGAGCGGATGATCAAATAGGCCAACTGTGAAGCGTTATCTTTGTGCGCCACCTATGAGCGTACCAAGTGCCCCTTTATTTCCATCTTGCATGTGTTGCGAGTAGTGTTGTCGGCTTGATTTATTTGAGTGGAGTGTCCTCTTCGTTGATTCTTTGAAGTATCGGCAGTTCGTCATCATTTATGGGTGTCGTATCTGTTCTTTCGTCGTCTCGTGGAAATGGCAGCGGCTGAATGTTTTGATCGACGTTCGGTTTCTTGATTGTCTTTGTTGTTTGATCTTCTGGCGTTGGCCGCCCGGCGTCTGGTTTCGTGAGCTCGCGGGGGGCTGGGCGACTTGTAAGGACGGCATTGTTTTCTTCGTCGGCGTTAATTTTGTTTTTGATGTTTCGCCTTGCCGGTTTTAATTTTGACTCTGAATTTGTCGTATTTTCCTGTTTAGTACAGCTGGAAATACCTTCAGTGAGACAAAAAGCTGGCCTAATGCTGACAACATGGAACGAAGGTTCTTCATGGAGGTGTGTCAGCACACGAACTAATACCTGCTGCAGGAGATCGCAGATTGTGGCGAGGCATAATCGCCCATGCCAGCCGGCAAAGCACATGATGATGATGATTCACTATTCGTATTCGTATTTTGGCCGAATAGTTGGTCCCAGCTATTCGTATTCGGCCGAATAGTGAAAAATCACTATTTCGGTACAGCCCTAATATATATATATATATATATATATATATATATATATATATATATATATAAGATATATATATATATGCGTGTGTATATATGTGTGTATATATATATCTTCATCATTTCCTCCTCCTTTTATCTTTGTTCCCCGGCTGTAAGCCCCTGTGGAAAGCCCTGGATGTTCGTCCCTTTAGACTTTAGTTTTGTGCCAGGGTCTGAGCTGCACGTGTCCATCCGTTTTACTGGTTTATTTGTGTGCAGTTGGTGCCGCTCGGACAGATGCACGTTGACTTCGAAGAACGCTCAAAATTAGTCGACTTGTACGACATGCTTGTTGGGGAGACGGTAGGTCTATTCTTGTTCTCCCGGTCAACAGGACCGAGGAATGCTTAATAATAATCCTTTTTTTTTTAAAATAATTATCATTTCTATTAGCACTATTAATCACTGGCATTATCAATTTTTATAGTTTTTGCTGTCACGCACAGTTATTATTACACACGTAGACAAGTCACGATTTAAACTTTAACTTTATCACGCACGTGAACAATAATATGGATGGGGGGGGGGGGGGTCCTTTGTGTCGACACCCCTGAATAAGTTATTTCCACGAAACTGTCCTCCTCTTTACGTCACTGGAAAGATAACATTTTAACTAACTTGCTAGCGATGATATTCCATCTTTCTGCTGTCTATTGTGCCCTCATCACAAGCCAATGCCATTACAAGGAGATTCCCAAGAGGTTCACACACAAATACATCACAGTGCATTCATCATCTATCGTAGACAGAATGCTCTCATTTTCCGTCTAGGAATATCCAACCTAACATTGATCTATCTATCTATCTATCTATCTATCTATCTATCTATCTATCTATCTATACTATCTATCTATTCTATCTATCTATCTATTATCTTCTATATATCTATC
>CAJHNH020006263.1:0-13851 GCA_905116865.2 Candidula unifasciata | reverse complement strand
TATGTTCTGTTCACCTATGAGCTCCAAAAGTGTCCAATTTCCTCATCTAGAGTATTCTCGTCAAGTGTGAAATGATAGACGGAGGCTAAATTGACAACTTTTTTTTGGAAAAATATGCTTTGGCCAACGCGAAACATGTGTAAAATAATTGTCTGGGACTCACTGTTTAGTGGTAGGACACAAACAAGTTGTTAGGAACATTTCTTCGTAAAATTTGTTTTTTCACTTTTATCTTATCTATTTTTCTGTCACCTATGAGCTCCAAAGTGTCCAATTTCTCATCTAGAGTATCTCGTCAAGTGTGAAATGATAGACTGAGACTAAATTGGCAACTTTTTGGAAATATGATTTTGGCCAAACGCGAAAGGCATAGATTCTGGAAAAATGTCACTTGTGGTCATTTTTATGTTATCCCAATTGTTGCCCCAGATTGTACCAAAATGCCAAATCAGACATCCAGTTTAACTACTCTGCATCTAGCGTGTCTATTCATGTGTAAAGGAACATTTCTTCGTAAAATTTGTTTTTTCACTTTTATCTTATCTAATTTTCTGTCACCTATGAGCTCCAAAGTGTCCAATTTATCATCTAGAGTATCTCGTCAAGTGTGAAATGATAGACTGAGACTAAATTGCCAACTTTTTGGAAAATATGATTTTGGCCAAACGCGAAAGCCATACATTCTGCAAAATTGTCACTTGTGGTCATTTTTATGTTATCTCAATTGTTGCCCCCAGATTGTACAAAAATGCCAAATCAGACATCCAGTTTAACTACTCTGCATCTAGCGTGTCTATTCATGTGTAAAATAATTGTCTGGGACTCACTGTTTAGTGGTAGGACACAAACAAGTTGTTAGGAACATTTCTTCGTAAAATTTGTTTTTCACTTTTATCTTATCTATTTTTCTGTCACCTATGAGCTCTAAAGTGTCCAATTTATCATCTAGAGTATCTCGTCAAGTGTGAAATGATAGACTGAGACTAAATTGGCAACTTTTTGTAAACTATAATATTGGCCAAACGCGAAAGGCATAAATTCTAAAAAATGACACTTGTGGTCATTTTTATGTTATCTCAATTGTTGTTCCCAGATTGTACAAAAATGCCAAATCAGACATTCAGTTTAACTACTCTGCATCTAGCGTGTCTATTCATGTGTAAAATAATTGTCTGGGCCTCACTGTTTAGTGGTAGGACACAAACATGTTGTTAGGAACATTTCTTCGTAAAATTTGTTTTTCACTTTTATCTTATCTATTTTTCTGTCACCTATGAGCTCCAAAGTGTCCAATTTATCATCTAGAGTATCTCGTCAAGTGTGAAATGATAGACTGAGACTAAATTGGCAACTTTTTGAAAAATATGATTTTGGCCAAACGCGAAAGGCATACATTCTGGAAAATTGTCACTTGTGGTCATTTTTATGTTATCTCCATTGTTGCCCCCAGATTGTACAAAAATGCCAAATCAGACATCCAGTTTAACTACTCTGCATCTAGCGTGTCTATTCATGTGTAAAATAATTGTCTGGGACTCACTGTTTAGTGGTAGGACACAAACAAGTTGTTAGGAACATTTCTTCGTAAAATTTGTTTTTCACTTTTATCTTATCTATTTTTCTGTCACCTATGAGCTCCAAAGTGTCCAATTTCTCATCTAGAGTATCTCGTCAAGTGTGAAATGATAGACTGAGACTAAATTGGCAACTTTTTTGCAAATATGATTTTGGCCAAACGCGAAAGGCATAAATTCTGCAAAAATGTCACTTGTGGTCATTTTTATGTTATCTCAATTGTTGCCCCCAGATTGTACAAAAATGCCAAATCAGACATCCAGTTTAACTACTCTGCATCTAGCGTGTCTATTCATGTGTAAAATAATTGTCTGGGACTCACTGTTTAGTGGTAGGACACAAACAAGTTGTTAGGAACATTTCTTCGTAAAATTTGTTTTTCACTTTTATCTTATCTATTTTTCTGTCACCTATGAGCTCCAAAGTGTCCAATTTATCATCTAGAGTATCTCGTCAAGTGTGAAATGATAGACTGAGACTAATTGGCAAACTTTTTGGAAAATATGATTTTGGCCAAACGCGTAAGGCATAAATTCTGCAAAAAATGTCACTTGTGGTCATTTTTATGTTATCTCAATTGTTGCCCCAGATTGTACAAAAATGCCAAATCAGACATCCAGTTTAACTACTCTGCATCTAGCGTGTCTATTCATGTGTAAAATAATTGTCTGGGACTCACTGTTTAGTGGTAGGACACAAACAAGTTGTTAGGAACATTTCTTCGTAAAATTTGTTTTTCACTTTTATCTTATCTATTTTTCTGTCACCTATGAGCTCCAAAGTGTCCAATTTATCATCTAGAGTATCTCGTCAAGTGTGAAATGATAGACTGAGACTAAATTGGCAACTTTTTTGGAAAATATGATTTTTTGGGCCAAACGCGAAAGGCATAAATTCTGGAAAATTGTCACTTGTGGTCATTTTATTGTTTTCTCAATTGTTGCCCCCAGATTATACAAAAATGCCAGATCAGACATCCAGTTTAACTACTCTGCATCTAGCGTGTCTATTCTTGGATAAAATAATTGTCTGGGACTTACTGTTTATTGGTAGGACACAAACAAGTTGTTAGGAACATTTCTTTGTAAAATTTGTTTTTCACTTTTATATCTATTTTTCTGTCACCTATGAGCTCCAAAGTGTCCAATTTATCATCTAGAGTATCTCGTCAAGTGTGAAATGATAGACTGAGACTAAATTGGCAACTTTTTGAAAAAATATGATTTGGCCAAACGCGAAAGGCATAAATTCTGCAAAATTGTCACTTGTGGTCATTTTTATGTTATCTCAATTGTTGCCCCCAGATTGTACAAAAATGCCAAATCAGACATCCAGTTTAACTACTCTGCATCTAGCGTGTCTATTCATGTGTAAAATAATTGTCTGGGACTCACTGTTTAGTGGTAGGACACAAACAAGTTGTTAGGAACATTTCTTCGTAAAATTTGTTTTTCACTTTTATCTTATCTATTTTTCTGTCACCTATGAGCTCCAAAGTGTCCAATTTCTCATCTAGAGTATCTCGTCAAGTGTGAAATGATAGACTGAGACTAAATTGGCAACTTTTTGGAAAATATGATTTTGGCCAAACGTGAAAGGCATAAATTCTGGAAAAATGTCACTTGTGGTCATTTTTATGTTATCTCAATTGTTGCCCCCAGATTGTACAAAAATGCCAAATCAGACATCCAGTTTAACTACTCTGCATCTAGCGTGTCTATTCATGTGTAAAATAATTGTCTGGGACTCACTGTTAGTGGTAGGACACAAACAAGTTGTTAGGAACATTTCTTCGTAAAATTTGTTTTTCACTTTTATCTTATCTATTTTTCTGTCACCTATGAGCTCCAAAGTGTCCAATTTATCATCTAGAGTATCTCGTCAAGTGTGAAATGATAGACTGAGACTAAATTGGCAACTTTTTGGAAAATATGATTTTGGCCCAACGCGAAAGGCATAAATTCTGGAAAAATGTCACTTGTGGTCATTTTTATGTTATCTCAATTGTTACCCACAGATTGTACAAAAATGCCAAATCAGACATCCAGTTTAACTACTCTGCATCTAGCGTGTCTATTCATGTGTAAAATAATGTCTGGGACTCACTGTTTAGTAGGAGGACAAAACAAGTTGTTAGGAACATTTCTTCGTAAAATTTTTTTTTTCACTTTTATCTTATCTATTTTTCTGTCACCAACGAGCTCCAAAGTGTCAAATTTATCATCTAGAGTATCTCGTCAAGTGTGAAATGATAGACTGAGACTAAATTGGCAACTTTTTTGGAAAATATGATTTTGGCCAAACGCGAAAGGCATAAATTCTGGAAAAATTGTCACTTGTGGTCATTTTTATGTTATCTCAATTGTTGCCCCCAGATTGTACAAAAATGCCAAATCAGACATCCAGTTTAACTACTCTGCATCTAGCGTGTCTATTCATGTGTAAAATAATTGTCTGGGACTCAATGTTTAGTGGTAGGACACAAACAAGTTGTTAGGAACATTTCTTCGTAAAATTTGTTTTTCACACTTTATCTTATCTATTTTTCTGTCACCAACGAGCTCGAAAGTGTCCAATTTATCATCTAGAGTATCTCGTCAAGTGTGAAATGATAGACTGAGACTAAATTGGCAACTTTTTTGCAAATATGATTTTGGCCAAACGCGAATGACATAAATTCTGGAAAAATGTCACTTGTGGTCATTTTTATGTTGTCTCGATTTGTTGCCCCCAGATTGTACAAAAATGGCAAATCAGACATCCAGTTTAACTACTCTGCATCTAGCGTGTCTATTCATGTGTAAAATAATTGTCTGGGACTCACTGTTTAGTGGTAGGACACAAACAAGTTGTTAGGAACATTTCTTCGTAAAATTTGTTTTTCACTTTTATCTTATCTATTTTCTGTCACCTATGAGCTCCAAAGTGTCCAATTTATCATCTAGAGTATCTCGTCAAGTGTGAAATGATAGACTGAGACTAAATTGGCAACTTTTTGGAAAATATGATTTTGGCCAAACGCGAAAGGCATAAATTCTGCAAAATGTCACTTGTGGTCATTTTTATGTTATCTCAATTGTTGCCCCAGATTGTACAAAAATGCCAAATCAGACATCCAGTTTAACTACTCTGCATCTAGCGTGTCTATTCATGTGTAAAATAATTGTCTGGGACTCACTGTTTAGTGGTAGGACACAAACAAGTTGTTAGGAACATTTCTTCGTAAAATTTGTTTTTCACTTTTATCTTATCTATTTTTCTGTCACCTATGAGCTCCAAAGTGTCCAATTTATCATCTAGAGTATCTCGTCAAGTGTGAAATGATAGACTGAGACTAAATTGGCAACTTTTTGGAAAATATGATTTTGGCCAAACGCGAAAGGCATAAATTCTGGAAAAATGTCACTTGTGGTCATTTTTATGTTATCTCAATTGTTGCCCCCAGATTGTACAAAAATGCCAAATCAGACATCCAGTTTAACTACTCTGCATCTAGCGTGTCTATTCATGTGTAAAATATAATTGTCTGGGACGCACTGTTTAGTGGTAGGACACAAACAAGTTGTTAGGAACATTTCTTCGTAAAATTTGTTTTTCACTTTTATCTTATCTATTTTTCTGTCACCTATGAGCTCCAAGTGTCCAATTTATCATCTAGAGTATCTCGTCAAGTGTGAAATGATAGACTGAGACTAAATTGGCAACTTTTTGGAAAATATGATTTTGGCCAAACGCGAAAGGCATAAATTCTGGAAAAATGTCACTTGTGGTCATTTTTATGTTATCTCAATTGTTGCCCCCAGATTGTGCAAAAAATGCCAAATCAGACATCCAGTTTAACTACTCTGCATCTAGCGTGTCTATTCATGTGTAAAATAATTGTCTGGGTCACTGTTTAGTGGTAGGACACAAACAAGTTGTTAGGAACATTTCTTCGTAAAATTTGTTTTCACTTTTATCTTATCTATTTTTCTGTCACCTATGAGCTCCAAAGTGTCCAATTTATCATCTAGAGTATCTCGTCAAGTGTGAAATGATAGACTGAGACTAAATTGGCAACTTTTTGGAAAATATGATTTTGCCAAACGCGCGAAGGCATAAATTCTGGAAAAATGTCACTTGTGGTCATTTTTATGTTATCTCAATTGTTGCCCCCAGATTGTACAAAAATGCCAAATCAGACATCCAGTTTAACTACTCTGCATCTAGCGTGTCTATTCATGTGTAAAATAATTGTCTGGGACTCACTGTTTAGTGGTAGGACACAAACAAGTTGTTAGGAACATTTCTTCGTAAAATTTGTTTTTCACTTTTATCTTATCTATTTTTCTGTCACCTATGAGCTCCAAAGTGTCCAATTATCATCTAGAGTATCTCGTCAAGTGTGAAATGATAGACTGAGACTAAATTGGCAATTTTTTGCAAATATGATTTTGGCCAAACGCGAAAGGCATAAATTCTGGAAAAATGTCACTTGTGGTCATTTTTATGTTATCTCAATTGTTGCCCCCAGATTGTACAAAAATGCCAAATCAGACATCCAGTTTAACTACTCTGCATCTAGCGTGTCTATTCATGTGTGTAAAATAATTGTCTGGGACTCACTGTTTAGTGGTAGGACACAAACAAGTTGTTAGGAACATTTCTTCGTAAAATTTGTTTTTCACTTTTATCTTATCTATTTTTCTGTCACCTATGAGCTCCAAAGTGTCCAATTTATCATCTAGAGTATCTCGTCAAGTGTGAAATGATAGACTGAGACTAAATTGGCAACTTTTTGGAAAATATGATTTTGGCCAAACGCGAAAGGCATAAATTCTGGAAAAATGTCACTTGTGGTCTTTTTTTTTTGTTATCTTAATTGTTGCCCCTAGATTGTACAAAAATGCCAAATCAGACATCCAGTTTAACTACTCTGCATCTAGCGTGTCTATTCATGTGTAAAATAATTGTCTGGGACTCGCTGTTTAGTTGTAGGACACAAACAAGTTGTTAAGAACATTTCTTCGTAAAATTTGTTTTTCACTTTTATCTTATCTATTTTTCTGTCACCTATGAGCTCCAAAGTGTCCAATTTATCATCTAGAGTATCTCGTCAAGTTTGAAATGATAGACTGAGACTAAATTGGCAACTTTTTTTGAAAATATGATTTTGGCCAAACGCGAAAGGCATAAATTCTGGAAAAATGTCCACTGTGGTCGGGGAGGGTGGTCATTTTTCCCCCAAGTGGTTACAAAATGCCAAACGACATCTAGGTGGTACGACTCGGCATCTTAAGCGTCCTGCGTGTTATTCATGTGTAAGAGGGATGTCTGGGACTCACCAGGTCGTGGTAGGACACACACAATTTGTTAGGAACAATTCTTAGTAATGTGGTTGTGCCGGCATCGGGCGAGGGGGTGGGGTGTCTGGCACCACCGTAGCTCCAGAGTGTCGCGGGCAGTGGAGAGAGAGTAGAGCGTCAAGTGTGAAATGATAGATTTGAGACTAAAATTGGCCCCTGTTTGCAAATTTGTTTTTGGCCTAAATCGCGAAAGGGTATAAAATCTGGGAAATTGTCCACTGGTGGTCAGTTCTGTTTTTTTCCCAATTGGTTTGCACCCCTGCTTGTACAAAACTGCAAAATCAGATCTCCAGTTTAATACTTGCATCTGCATCTAGCGTGTCTATTCATGTGTAAAAGTAAGTGTCTGGGACTCACTGTTTAGTGGTAGGACACAAACAAGTTGTTAGGAACAGTTTTTCGTAAACTTTGTTTTTCACTTTTAATCTTTATCTATTTTTTCTGTCACCTATGAGCTCCAAAAGTGTCCAATTTCTCATCTAGAGTATCTCGTCAAGTGTGAAATGATAGACTGAGACTAAATTGGCTAATTTTTTGGAAAATATGATTTTTGGCCAACGCGTGTAAGGCATAAATTTCTGCAAATTGTGTTCACTTGTTTTTGTCATTTTTTCTGTTATGCTCAATTGTTTGCCCCCAGATTGTACAAAATGCCAAATCAGACATCCAGTTTACCTACTCTGCATCTAGCGTGTCTATTCATGTGTAAAATAATTGTCCTGGGACTCCACTGTTTAGTGGTAGGACACAAACAGTTGTTAGGAACAATTCTTCGTAAAATTTGTTTTTCTCACTTGTTATCTTATCTATTTTTTCTGTCCCACCAAGAAACTCCAAATGTCCCCATTTATCATCTAGTGTATCTCGTCAAGTGTGAAATGATAGACTGAGACTAAATTGGCAACTTTTTTTACAAATATTATTTTGGCCAAACGTGCGAAAGGCATAAATTCTGGAAAAAATGTCACTTGTGGTCATTTTTATGTTATCTCAATTGTTGCCCCCCAGATTGTGATACCAAAATGCCAAATCAGACATCCAGTTTAACTAACTCTGCATCTAGCGTGTCTATTCATGTGTAAAATAATTGTCTGGGACTCAATGTTTAGTGGTAGGACACAAACAAGTTGTTAGGAACAATTTCTTCGTAAATTTGTTTTTTTCACTTTTATCTTATCTATTTTTCTGTCCACAACGAGCTCCAAAAAGTGTCCAATTTATCATCTAGAGTATCTCGTCAAGTGTGAAATGATAGAGCTGAGACTAAATTTGGGCAACTTTTTGGAAAATATGCTTTTGGCCAAACGCGTAAGGCATAAATTCTGCAAAAATGTCACTTGTGGTCCATTTTTATGTTTATCTCAATTGTTGCCCCCAGATTGTACCAAAAATGCCAAATCAGACTTCATTTTACCTACTCTGCATCTAGCGTGTCCTATTCATGTGTAAAATAATTGTCCCTGGGACTCACTGTTTAGTGGTAGGACACAAACAAGTTTGTTAGGAAGCATTTTCTTCGTAAAATTTTGTTTTTCACTTTTATTTATCTATTTTTCTGTCACCAACGAGCCTTCCAAAGTGTCCAATTTCTCATCTAAGAGTATCTCGTCAAGTGTTGAAATGATAGACCCTGAGACTAAATTGGCAACTTTTTTTGAAATATGATTTTGGCTCAATGCTTAAAGGCATAATTCGGCAAAATTGTCACTTGTGGTTCATTTTTTTATGTTATCTCACTTGTTGCCCCCAGATTGTACAAAAGTGCCTAAATCAGACATTCAGTTTAACTACTCTGCATCAAGTGTGTTCCCTCTTTCAATGTGTAAAAATAATTGTCGGGGACATCCTTATTTAGTGGTAAGGACACCTAAACAATGTCTGTTTTAGGTAATCATTTCTTCGAACAATTTTGTTCTTTTTTTCCACTTTCATATTTAACCCTATTTTTTTCCCCCTGTCCCACCAAACGCGGCTTCCACAGTTGGTCCCATTGTATCCAGCTAGGAGTATCCTCGTTCGGCTGAAAATGACTCGAACTGAGACCGCAATTGGCAACTTTTTTAGAAAATATATTTTTGGCCAGACGCCGAAAGGCTTTAATCCTGAAAAATGTTACCACTTTGTGTAACATTTTTTTATGTTTTTTTATCTCACTTGTTTGCCCGCAGATGGTACCCAATTGCCAGATCAGTACATCCAGTGTTTAACGTTGCCCCATCTTACCGTGGTCTAGTCATGTGTCAAAATAAAGTGTCCTGGACTCCACTTGTTTTAGTGGTAGGACAACAAACACGTGGTTACGAACACTTGTCCCTTTCGTAAAATTTTGTTTTTATTTTTTCACTTTATCTTTCTTTTTTTTCTTCTGTCCACCTATTGCGCCTAAAAAGATGGTCCAATTTCTCAATCTAGGGTATCTCGTCAAGTGGTTGGAAATGATAGACTGAGATGCAAATTGGGCAACTTTGTGCATACTATTTTTTTTGACCAAAACGCCCGTAAGGCCATAATTTCTGCTAACACGTTTTCCACTCGTGGTCCATTTTTTTTGGTTTATCTCAATTTGTGGCCTCAGATGGTTACCAAAAACTGCCAAATCCATACATTCAGTTTAATTACTCTTGCATCTAAGCACCCTTTGTCCCTAATTCCATGTGGTTAAAATATTTGTCCCCCCCCCCTGGACTCAAATGTTTTAGTGGGTAGGACACCACACAGATTGGTACGACATTTTTGCCCTTCGTACAATTTTGTTTTCACTTTTTGATGCTTATCGTATTTTTTCTGTCACATATATGAGCTAAAAATAGTCAATTTCATCCTCATCCTAGGAATATCTCGTTCCAAAGTGGTGCAATGCTAGACGGAGAACCCTATTTGGGAACTTGTTTAGAAATATTGATTTTTGGCCAAAAGCTGTAAGGCATAACTTTTGGAAACGTTTCCCTGTTGTTTCATTTTTATGTTACTATCAATTGTTGCCCTCCAATTTTGTACCAAAAATGCCCAAAGAGACATTCAGTTTTTTTTTACCTACCTCCTGCATCAATCGTGCCCCCTTATTCCCATGGGTAAAAATAATTGTACTGGGGACTCAATGTTAGTTGTGACGACACAAACACACAAAATTTTGTTAGGAACCATTCCTGAAGTAAAAGTGTGTTGTTTCACTTTTTTATCTTATCAATTTTTCGTCCCACCAACGAGCTTCTAAAGTGTCCAATTTTATACTGTTACAGGTATCTGTCAACGTGTGAACGGAGACTGCGAATACATTGGCCCCTTTTTGAAAAATCGGATTTTGGCCAAAACATCGGCGCAAGGATAATCCTGAAAAAAGTCAACTTGTGGTATTTTATGTTATCTAAGTATTGCCTCAGGAGACAAAATGCCAGATCTAGACTCCAGTTTAAACTATGCTCTAGCGTGTCTATTCTGTGTACACTATTGTGGGGGACTCATGTTGAGTGGTAGGACAAACAGTGTTAGGAAACAATTCTTCGTAAAATTGTTTTTCATTTTCTCATCTATTTCTGTCCCCAACGAGCTCAAAAGTGTCCTAATTTATCATTCGGCGTATTCGTTCATTTGTGAATGATAGACTCAGCTCAATGGCAAATTTTTGCAAATCTATTCCATGTCAAAGGTAAGGCATAAATTTTGCTACTTTTAACTTGTGGTCATTTTCGTTATTCATTGTGGCCCGATTGTACAAAAATGCCAACAAATGGGGCCATCTAAGTTTAACTTCTCGCATTTCGGGGTTATTCATGTGTAAAATAATGTTGGGACTAATGTTTAGTGGTAGGTAGGACACAACAAGTTCTCCGAAACAATTTCGTTAAAATTGTTCGTCACTTTTTTATCTGTATCTACTTTTTCTGTCACTAACGCGATTTCCAACGTTTGTCCCAATTTCTCATCTCGCGTCTCTCGTCAAGTGTGACAATGAATAGAACCTGAGGACTAAATTGGCACCTTTTTTTTTGGAAAAATAATGGATTTTTGGCCAAACGCGAAAGGCATAAATTCTTGGAAAACATGTCCCCACTTGTGGGTCATTTTTTTATGTTATCTCATTGTTTGCCCACCAGATTGGTACAAAATGCCAACTCCATACATTCAATTTACCTACATCGCATCTAGCGTGTCTATTCTGTGTAAAATAATTGGTCTGGGACTCAATGTTTAGTGGTAGGACACAAACAAGTTTGTTAGGGAACAATTCTTTCCGTAAAATTTGTTTTTCACTTTTTATCTTATCTCATTTTTCTGTCACCAACGACCTCCAAGTGGTCCATTTATCATCTAGAGTATCTCGTCAAGTGTGAATGATAGACTGAGACTCAAATGCAACTTTTTTGAAAAAATTTTTTTGGCTTAACCGCGAAAGGCTAAAATTCTGGCTAAATGTTCACGTGTGGTCATTTATCTGGTTTATCGAGCAAATTGTTCCCAGCTTGTAACCAAAATGCCAAAATCAGACAGCCAGTTTACCTACTCTGCATTTAGCGTGTATCTATTCTGACTGCTAAACACTTGTCTGGGACGCACTGTTTAGTGATACGTGACACAAAAAGTTGTTAGGCCTTTCCGTCAGGTAAATCTTGTTTTTTCACTTTTATCTTATCTATTTTTCTGTCACCTGACGGGCTCCAAAGTGTCCAATTTCTCTCATTATAGTCTTCTCCAAGTGTGAACTGTCAGACTGAACTAAATTGGAAACTTTTGAAAAATATGATTCGGCCAAACGCGAAGCGCATTAATTCTGCAAATTGTCACTGGTTGTCATTTTTATGCTTATCTCAATTGTTGCCCTCGATTGTACCAAAACTGCTAACATCACATTAGTTTACTACCACTGCAACTAGTGTGTTCTTCATGCGTACAAAAATGTGTCTGGGAATCAATTTTAATGGCTATAAGGCCCCCAAACAAGTTGTTAGGAACAATTCGTCGTAAAGTTTGTTTATTCACTTTTATGTTATCTATTTTTCTGTCACATAGAGCCGCCAAAAAGTCCAATTTCTCATCTAGGAGTATCCGTCAAGTGTGAAATGATAGACTGAGACGTAAAATTGGCAACTTTTTTGGAAAACTATGATTTTGGCCAAAACGCGAAAGGCATAAATTCTGGAAAAATTGTCACTTGTGGTTCCATTTTTATGTTATCTCAATTGTTAGCCCCCCAGCTTGTACAAAAATGCCCAAATCAGACCATCAAGTTTACATACCTGCATCTTCGCGTGTCTATCATGTGTAAAATAATTGTCTGGGACTCACTGTTTCGCTGGTCGCGCACACAACAAGTTGTTAGGAACAATTCTTCGTAAAATTTGTTTTTCACTTTCATCTTATTCTATTTTTTCTGTCACATAACGAGCTCCCAAGTGTCCAATTTTTCTCATCTAGAGTGATCTCGTCACGTGTGAAATGATAGACTGAAGACCTAAAATTTGGGCACTTTTTTGGACAAATATGATTTTTGGCCTAACGCGAAGGCTAGGGCATCCCCCCCTGGAAAAATGTATTGTGTGTTTTTCGATTTTATGTTTATCCTCAATTGTTTGCCCCGCCCAGATTTGGAAACCAAAATGCAAATCCAGACATTCAGTTTTTTGTTTTTACCTACTCTGCATCTAGCGTGTCTATTCATGTGTAACATACTTGTCTGGTACTCAATGTTTTTAGTGGTAGGACACAAAACAAGTTGTTTAGGAACAAATTCTTCGTAAAATTTTTGATTTTCACTTTTTATCCTTATCTTATTTTTCTGTCAACGAAACGAGCTTCCCCAAAGTTGTCCCAAATGTATTCATCTCGAGTATCTCGTCCAATATGTGGAAATGGATAGACTGTAACTAACTTGGCATACTTTTGGGAAATATGGATTTTTGCCCCAAACGTGAAAAGCATATAAGTTGGAAAAATGTCACTTGTGGTCCTTATGTTATCTCAATGTTGCCCTAGATTGTACAAAAATGCAAAATCGGACATCCAGTTTAATACTATGAATCTAGCGTGTTTTCTGTGAAAATAATTGTCTGGGAGCACTGTTTAGTGGTAGGACACAAACAAGTGTTAGGAACATGTCTTCGTAAAATTTGTTTTTTCACTTTTATTTATCTATGTTGTCTGTCACCTATGCGCTCCAAAGTGTCCACTTTCTCATCTAGAGTATCTCGTCAAGTGTGTAAAATGATAGACTGCCAGACTAATTGGCACACTTTTTGCAAATATGATTTTGCCAAACGCGATAAGGCATAACAGTTCTGGAAGAAAATGTAAACTTGTGGTCATTTTTTATGTTTTCTCAAGTGTTGCCCCCATGATGTTACAAAAATGCCAAATCAGACATTCCAGTTTACCTAATCTCATCTAGCGTTTCTCATCATGTCGTAAAATATGGTCGGGGACTCACTGTTTAGTGGATGGCCCAAAAGGTTTTCCAATTTTTATCATCTAGAGTATCTCGTCAAGTGTGAAATGATAGACTGAGACAAAATTTGGAAATTTTTTGGGAAAAAATATATTTTGGCCAAACGCAAAAGGATAAATCTGAAAAAATGTAAATTTTGGGGTCTTTTTTGTTATCTCAATTTTGCCCCAGTTTAACAAAATGCCAAATCAGACATCAGTTATCTATCTGCATATGCCTATCTATTCATGTTAAAATTTTGTTGGACTCATGTTTTTTGATAAGCCCAAACAAGTTTTTGGAACATTTTTCTTTTAAAATTTGTTTTCACTTTATCTTTTCCATTTTTCTGTCCCCTATGAGCCCCAAAGTGTCCAATTTATCATTGGGTATCTCGTCAAGTGTGGAATGATAGACTGAGACTAAAATTGCAACTTTTTGGAAAAATGATTTCCCCAAACGTGTAAGCATAAATTTTGAAAAATTTCACTTGTGGTCTTTTTATGTTATCAC
>CAJHNH020006262.1:0-13852 GCA_905116865.2 Candidula unifasciata | reverse complement strand
AAAAATAACCATAAATTGGACACTTTGGAGCTCGTTGGTGACAGAAAAAAAGATAGATAAGATAAAAGTGAAAAACAAATTTTACGAAGAATTGTTCCTAACAACTTGTTTGTGTCCTACCACTAAACATTGAGTCCCAGACAATTATTTTACACATGAATAGACACGCTAGATGCAGAGTAGGTAAACTGAATGTCTGATTTGGGCATTTTGGTACAATCTGGGGGCAACAATTGAGATAACATAAAAATGACCACAAGTGACAATTTTTGCAGAATTTATGCCTTACGCGTTTGGCCAAAATCATATATTTGCAAAAAGTTTGCCAATTTAGTCTCAGTCTATCATTTCACACTTGACGAGATACTCTAGATGATAAATTGGACACTTTGGAGCTCGTTGGCAGAAAAATAGATAAGATAAAAGTGAAAAACAAATTTTACGAAGAAATGTTCCTAACAACTTGATTGTGTCCTACCACTAAACATTGAGTCCCAGACAATTATTTTACACATGAATAGACACGCTAGATGCAGAGTAGTTAAACTGGATGTCTGATTTGGCATTTTTGTACAATCTGGGGGCAACAATTGAGATAACATAAAAATGACCACATGTGACATTTTTCCAGAATTTTATGCCTTTCGCGTTTGGCCAAAATCATATTTTCCAAAAAGTTGCCAATTTAGTCTCAGTCTATCATTTCACACTTGACGAGATACTCTAGATGAGAAATTGGACACTTTGGAGCTCATAGGTGACAGAAAAATAGATAAGATAAAAGTGAAAAACAAATTTTACGAAGAAATGTTCCTAACAACTTGTTTGTGTCCTACCACTAAACAGTGAGTCCCAGACAATTATTTTACACATGAATAGACACGCTAGATGCAGAGTAGGTAAACTGAATGTCTGATTTGGCATTTTGGTACAATCTGGGGGCAACAATTGAGATAACATAAAAATGACCACAAGTGACAATTTTGCAGAATTTATGCCTTACGCGTTTGGCCAAAATAATATTTGCAAAAAAGTTGCCAATTTAGTCTCAGTCTATCATTTCACACTTGACGAGATACTCTAGATGATAATTGGACACTTTGGAGCTCATAGGTGACAGAAAAATAGATAAGATAAAAGTGAAAAACAAATTTTACGAAGAAATGTTCCTAACAACTTGTTTGTGTCCTACCACTAAACAGTGAGTCCCAGACAATTATTTTACACATGAATAGACACGCTAGATGCAGAGTAGTTAAACTGGATGTCTGATTTGGCATTTTGTACAATCTGGGGGCAACAATTGAGATAACATAAAAATGACCACAAGTGACATTTTTGCCAGAATTTATGCCTTTCGCGTTTGGCCAAAATCATATTTTGCAAAAAGTTGCCAATTTAGTCTCAGTCTATCATTTCACACTTGACGAGATACTCTAGATGATAAATTGGACACTTTGGAGCTCATAGGTAACAGAAAAATAGATAAGATAAAAAGTAAAAGTGAAAAACAAATTTTACGAAGAATTGTTCCTAACAACTTGTTTGTGTCCTACCACTAAACATTGAGTCCCAGACAATTATTTTACACATGAATAGACACGCTAGATGCAGAGTAGGTAAACTGAATGTCTGATTTGGCATTTTGGTACAATCTGGGGGCAACAATTGAGATAACATAAAAATGACCACAAGTGACAATTTTGCAGAATTTATGCCTTTCTCGTTTGGCCAAAATTATTTTGCAAAAAAGTTGCCAATTTAGTCTCAGTCTATCATTTCACACTTGGCGAGATACTCTAGATGAGAAATTAAACACTTTGAAGCTCATAGGTGACAGAAAAATAGATCAAATAAAAGTGAAAACAAATTTTACGAAGAAATGTTCCTAACAACTTGTTTCTGTCCTACCACTAAACATGAGTCCCAGACAATTATTTTACACATGAATAGACACGCTAGATGCAGAGTAGTTAAACTGGATGTCTGATTTGGCATTTTTGTACAATCTGGGGGCAACAATTGAGATAACATAAAAATGACCACAAGTGACATTTTTGCAGAATTTATGCCTTTCGCGTTTGGCCAAAATCATATTTTCCAAAAAGTTGCCAATTTAGTCTCAGTCTATCATTTCACACTTGACGAGATACTCTAGATGAGAAATTGGACACTTTGGAGCTCGTAGGTGACAGAAAAATAGATAAGATAAAAGTGAAAAAAAAATTTTACGAAGAAATGTTCCTAACAACTTGTTTGTGTCCTACCACTAAACATTGAGTCCCAGACAATTATTTTACACATGAATAGACACGCTAGATGCAGAGTAGGTAAACTGAATGTCTGATTTGGCATTTTTGTACAATCTGGGGGCAACAATTGAGATAACATAAAAATGACCACAAGTGACATTTTTCCAGAATTTATGCCTTTCGCGTTTGGCCAAAATCATATTTTCCAAAAAAGTTGCCAATTTAGTCTCAGTCTATCATTTCACACTTGACGAGATACTCTAGATGATAAATTGGACACTTTGGAGCTCGTTGGTGACAGAAAAATAGATAAGATAAAAGTGAAAAACAAATTTTACGAAGAAATGTTCCTAACAACTTGTTTGTGTCCTACCACTAAACAGTGAGTCCCAGACAATTATTTTACACATGAATAGACACGCTAGATGCAGAGTAGTTAAAACTGAATGTCTGATTTGGCATTTTTGTACAATCTGGGGGCAACAATTGAGATAACATAAAAATGACCACAAGTGACAATTTTGCAGAATTTATGCCTTACGCGTTTGGCCAAAATAATATTTGCAAAAAAGTTGCCAATTTAGTCTCAGTCTATCATTTCCACACTTGACGAGATACTCTAGATGATAAATTGGACACTTTGGAGCTCGTAGGTGACAGAAAAATAGATAAGATAAAAGTGAAAAACAAATTTTACGAAGAATTGTTCCTAACAACTTGTTTGTGTCCTACCACTAAACATTGAGTCCCAGACAATTATTTTACACATGAATAGACACGCTAGATGCAGAGTAGTTAAACTGATGTCTGATTTGGCATTTTTGTACAATCTGGGGGCAACAATTGAGATAACATAAAAATGACCACAAGTGACATTTTTGCAGAATGTATGCCTTACGCATTTGGCCAAAATCATATTTTCCAAAAAGTTGCCAATTTAGTCTCAGTCTATTATTTCACACTTGACGAAATACTCTAGATGATAAATTGGACACTTTGGAGCTCGTTGGTGACAGTAAAATAGATAAGATAAAAGTGGAAAACAAATTTTACGAAGAAATGTTCCTAACAACTTGTTTGTGTCCTACCACTAAACAGTGAGTCCCAGACAATTATTTTACACATGAATAGACACGCTAGATGCAGAGTAGTTAAACTGAATGTCTGATTTGGCATTTTTGTACAATCTGAGGGCAACAATTGAGATAACATAAAAATGACCACAAGTGACAATTTTTCAGAATTTATGCCTTACGCGTTTGGCCAAAATCATATTTGCAAAAAAGTTGCCAATTTAGTCTCAGTCTATCATTTCACACTTGACGAGATACTCTAGATGATAAATTGGACACTTTGGAGCTCGTTGGTGACAGAAAAATAGATAAGATAAAAGTGAAAAACAAATTTTACGAAGAATTGTTCCTAACAACTTGTTTGTGTCCTACCACTAAACATTGAGTCCCAGACAATTATTTTACACATGAATAGACACGCTAGATGCAGAGTAGTTAAACTGGATGTCTGATTTGGCATTTTTGTACAATCTGGGGGCAACAATTGAGATAACATAAAAATGACCACAAGTGACAATTTTGCAGAATTTATGCCTTTCGCGTTTGGCCAAAATAATATTTGCAAAAAAAGTTGCCAATTTAGTCTCAGTCTATCATTTCACACTTGACGAGATACTCTAGATGATAAATTGGACACTTTGGAGCTCGTTGGTGACAGAAAAATAGATAAGATAAAAGTGAAAAACAAATTTTACGAAGAATTGTTCCTAACAACTTGTTTGTGTCCTACCACTAAACATTGAGTCCCAGACAATTATTTTACACATGAATAGACACGCTAGATGCAGAGTAGGTAAACTGAATGTCTGATTTGGCATTTTTGTACAATCTGGGGGCAACAATTGAGATAACATAAAAATGACCACAAGTGACAATTTTTCCAGAATTTATGCCTTACGCGTTTGGCCAAAATCATATTTTTCCAAAAAAGTTGCCAATTTAGTCTCAGTCTATCATTTCACACTTGACGAGATACTCTAGATGATAAATTGGACACTTTGGAGCTCTCGTTGGTGACAGAAAAATAGATAAGATAAAAGTGAAAAACAAATTTTACGAAGAATTGTTCCTAACAACTTGTTTGTGTCCTACCACTTAACATTGAGTCCCAGACAATTATTTTACACATGAATAGACACGCTAGATGCAGAGTAGGTAAACTGAATGTCTGATTTGGCATTTTGGTACAATCTGGGGGCAACAATTGAGATAACATAAAAATGACCACAAGTGACATTTTTCCAGAATTTATGCCTTTCGCGTTTGGCCAAAATTATTTTTCAAAAAAGTTGCCAATTTAGTCTCAGTCTATCATTTCACACTTGACGAGATACTCTAGATGAGAAATTGGACACTTTGGAGCTCATAGGCGACAGAAAAATAGATAAGATAAAAATGAAAAACAAATTTTACGACGAAATGTTCCTAACAACTTGTTTGTGTCCTACCACTAAACAATGAGTCCCAGACAATTATTTTACACATGAATAGACACGCTAGATGCAGAGTAGTTAAACTGGATGTCTGATTTGGCATTTTTGTACAATCTGGGGGCAACAATTGAGATAACATAAAAATGACCACAAGTGACATTTTTGCAGAATTTATGCCTTTCGCGTTTGGCCAAAATCATATTTTCCAAAAAGTTGCCAATTTAGTCTCAGTCTATCATTTCACACTTGACGAGATACTCTAGATGATAAATTGGACACTTTGGAGCTCGTTGGTGACAGAAAAATAGATAAGATAAAAGTGAAAAACAAATTTTACGAAGAATTGTTCCTAACAACTTGTTTGTGTCCTACCACTAAACATTGAGTCCCAGACAATTATTTTACACATGAATAGACACGCTAGATGCAGAGTAGTTAAACTGAATGTCTGATTTGGCATTTTGTACAATCTGGGGGCAACAATTGAGATAACATAAAAATGACCACAAGTGACAATTTTTCCAGAATTTATGCCTTTCGCGTTTGGCCAAAATCATATTTTCAAAAAAGTTGCCAATTTAGTCTCAGTCTATCATTTCACACTTGACGAGATACTCTAGATGAGAAATTGGACACTTTGGAGCTCGTTGGTGACAGAAAAATAGATAAGATAAAAGTGAAAAACAAATTTTACGAAGAAATGTTCCTAACAACTTGTTTGTGTCCTACCACTAAACAGTGAGTCCCAGACAATTATTTTACACATGAATAGACACGCTAGATGCAGAGTAGTTAAACTGGATGTCTGATTTGGCATTTTTGTACAATCTGGGGGCAACAATTGAGATAACATAAAAATGACCACAAGTGACAATTTTGCAGAATTTATGCCTTACGCGTTTGGCCAAAATCATATTTTGCAAAAAAGTTGCCAATTTAGTCTCAGTCTATCATTTCACACTTGACGAGATACTCTAGATGATAAATTGGACACTTTGGAGCTCGTTGGTGACAGAAAAATAGATAAGATAAAAGTGAAAAACAAATTTTACGAAGAATTGTTCCTAACAACTTGTTTGTGTCCTACCACTAAACATTGAGTCCCAGACAATTATTATTTTACACATGAATAGACACGCTAGATGCAGAGTAGTTAAACTGGATGTCTGATTTGGCATTTTTGTACAATCTGGGGGCAACAATTGAGATAACATAAAAATGACCACAAGTGACATTTTGCAGAATTTATGCCTTACGCGTTTGGCCAAAATCATATTTTCAAAAAAGTTGCCAATTTAGTCTCAGTCTATCATTTCACACTTGACGAGATACTCTAGATGATAAATTGGACACTTTGGAGCTCGTTGGTGACAGAAAAATAGATAAGATAAAAGTGAAAAACAAATTTTACGAAGAATTGTTCCTAACAACTTGTTTGTGTCCTACCACTAAACATTGAGTCCCAGACAATTATTTTACACATAATAGACACGCTAGATGCAGAGTAGTTAAACTGAATGTCTGATTTGGCATTTTTGTACAATCTGGGGGCAACAATTGAGATAACATAAAAATGACCACAAGTGACAATTTTGCAGAATTTATGCCTTACGCGTTTGGCCAAAATCACATTTTCCAAAAAGTTGCCAATTTAGTCTCAGTCTATCATTTCACACTTGACGAGATACTCTAGATGATAAATTGGACACTTTGAATCTCGTTGGTGACAGAAAAATAGATAAGATAAAAGTGAAAAACAAATTTTACGAAGAAATGTTCCTAAAAATTGTTTGTGTCCTACCACTAAACAGTGAGTCCCAGACAATTATTTTACACATGAATAGACACGCTAGATGCAGAGTAGTTAAAACTGAATGTCTGATTTGGCATTTTTGTACAATCTGGGGGCAACAATTGAGATAACATAAAAATGACCACAAGTTACAATTTTTTCCAGAATTTATGCCTTTCGCGTTTAGACAAAAGCATTTTTTCCAAAAAGTTGCCAATTTTGTCTCAGTCTATCATTTCACACTTGACGAGATACTCTAGATGATAAATTGGTCACTTTGGAGCTCGTTGGTGACAGAAAAATAGATAAGATAAAAGTGAAAAACAAATTTTACGAAGAATTGTTCCTAACAACTTGTTTGTGTCCTACCACTAAACATTGAGTCCCAGACAATTATTTTACACATGAATAGACACGCTAGATGCAGAGTAGTTAAACTGGATGTCTGATTTGGCATTTTTGTACAATCTGGGGGCAACAATTGAGATAACATAAAAATGACCACAAGTGACAATTTTGCAGAATTTATGCCTTTCGCGTTTGGCCAAAATAATATTTGCAAAAAAGTTGCCAATTTAGTCTCAGTCTATCATTTCACACTTGACGAGATACTCTAGATGATAAATTGGACACTTTGGAGCTCGTTGGTGACAGAAAAATAGATAAGATAAAAGTGAAAAACAAATTTTACGAAGAATTGTTCCTAAACAACTTGTTTGTGTCCTACCACTAAACATTGAGTCCCAGACAATTATTTTACACATGAATAGACACGCTAGATGCAGATAGGTAAACTGACAATCTGGGGGCAACAATTGAGATAACATAAAAATGACCACAAGTGACAATTTTGCAGAATTTTATGCCTTTCGAGTTTGGCCAAAATAATATTTGCAAAAAAGTTGCCAATTTAGTCTCAGTCTATCATTTCACACTTGACGAGATACTCTAGGTGGTAAATTGGACACTTTGGAGCTCGTTGGTGACAGAAAAATAGATAAGATAAAAGTGAACAACAAATTTTACGAAGAATTGTTCCTAACAACTTGTTTGTGCCCTACCACTAAACATTGAGTCCCAGACAATTATTTTACACATAAATAGACACGCTAGATGCAGAATAGGTAAACTGAATGTCTGATTTGGCATTTTTGTACAATCTGGGGGCAACAATTGAGATAACACAAAAATGTCCACAAGTGACAATTTTGCAGAATTTATGCCTTACGCGTTTGACCAAAATCATATTTTCAAAAAAGTTGCCAATTTACTCTCAGTCTATCATTTCACACTTGACGAGATACTCTAGATGAGAAATTGGACACTTTGGAGCTCGTTGGTGACAGAAAAATAGATAAGATAAAAGTGAAAAAAACAAATTTTACGAAGAAATGTTCCTAACAACTTGTTTGTGTCCTACCACTAAAACATTGATTCCCAGACAATTATTTTACACATGAATAGACACGCTAGATGCAGAGTAGGTAAACTGAATGTCTGATTTGGCATTTTTGTACAATCTGGGGCAACAAATTGAGATAACATAAATGACCACAAGTGACATTTTTCCAGAATTTATGCCTTTCGAGTTTAGCCAAAATCATATTTTCCAAAAAGTTGCCAATTTAGTCTCAGTCTATCATTTCACACTTGACGAGATACTCTAGGTGATAAATTGGACACTTTGGAGCTCGTTGGTGACAGAAAAAAAGATAAGATAAAAGTGAACAACAAATTTTACGAAGAATTGTTCCTAACAACTTGTTTGTGTCCTACCACTAAACATTGAGTCCCAGACAATTATTTTACACATAAATAGACACGCTAGATGCAGAATAGGTAAAATGAATGTCTGATTTGGCATTTTGTTACTATCTAGGGGCAAAAATTGATATAACATAAAAATGACCACAAGTGACAATTTTGCAGAATTTATGCCTTAATCGTTTGGCCAAAATAATATTTGCAAAAAATTTGCCAATTTAGTCTTAGTTTTTCATTTCACACTTGACGAGATACTCTAGATGATAAATTTTACACTTTGGAGCTCGTTGGTGACAGAAAAATAGATAAGATAAAAGTGAAAAACAAATTTTACGAAGAAATGTTCCTAACAACTTGTTTGTGTCCTACCACTAAACAGTGAGTCCCAGACAATTATTTTACACATGAATAGACACCTAGATGCAGAGTAGGTAAACTGAATGTCTGATTTGGCATTTTTTGTACAATCTGGGGGCAACAATTGAGATAACATAAAAATGACCACAAGTGACATTTTTGCAGAATTTATGCCTTTACGCGTTTGGCCAAAATCAATATTTGCAAAAAGTTGCCAATTTAGTCTCAGTCTATCATTTCACACTTGACGAGATACTCTAGATGATAAATTGGACACTTTGGAGCTCGTTGGTGACAGAAAAATATATAAGATAAAAGTGAAAACAAATTTTACGAAGAATTGTTCCTAACACTTGTTTGTGTCCTACCACTAAACATTGAGTCCCAGACAATTATTTTACACATTAAATAGACACGCTAGATGCAAGTAGGGTAAACTGGATGTCTGATTTGGCATTTTGGTACAATCTGGGGCAACAATTGAGATAACATAAAAATGACCACAAGTGCCAATTTTGCAGCAGAATTATGCCTTAAAAAAGAACGCGTTTGGCCGAAATAATATTTGCAAAAAAGTTTGCCAATTTAGTCTCAGTCTATCATTTCACGACTTGACGAGATACTCTAGATGATAAATTGGAGACACGTTGGAGCTCGTAGGTGACAGAAAAATAGATAAGATAAAAGTGAAAAACAAATTTTACGAAGAATTGTTCCTAACAACTTGTTTGTGTCCCTACCACTAAACATTGAGTCCCAGACAATTATTTTACCACATAAATAGACACGCTAGATGCAGAATAGGTAAAACTGAATGTCTGATTTGGCATTTTTGTACAATCTGGGGGCAACATTGAGATAACATAAAAATGACCCACAAGTGACAATTTTGCAGAATTTATGCCTTTCGCGTTTGTGCCAAAATCATATTTTCCAAAAAGGTTGCCAATTTAAGTACTCAGTCTATCATTTCACATTTTGACGAGATACTCTAGATGAGTAAATTGGACACTTTGGAGCTCATAGGTGACCGAAAAATAGATAAGATAAAAATGAAACAACAAATTTTACCGAAGAAATGTTTCCTTAACAACTTGTTTGTGGTCCTAAACTCACTAAACAGTGAGTCCCAGACAATTATTTTACACATGAATAGACACGCTAGATGCAGAGGTAGTTAAAGCTGAATGTCTGATTTGGCATTTTGGTACAATCTGGTGGCAACAATTTAGATACCATAGAAATGACCACAAGTGACAATTTTTCAGAATTTTATGCCTTAACGCGTTTGGCCAAAATAATATTTTACAAAATGTTGCCATTTAGTCTCAGTCTAATCATTTCACACTTGATTAGATACTCTAGATGATAAATTGGGACACTTTGGAGCTCGTTGGGTGACAGAAAAAAAGAAGATAAGATAAAAGTGTACAACAAATTTTACGAAGATTTGTTCCTAACACTTTATTGTGTCCTACCACTAAACATTGAGTCCCAAGACAATTATTTTACTACTAAATAGACACGCTAGATCAGAATAGGTAAAATGAATGTCTGATTTGGGCATTTTGTTACAATCTAGGGGCAAAAATTGATATACATTAAAAATGAACAAAGTGACAATTTTTGCAGAATTTATGCCTTATGTTTGGCCAAAATAATATTTGCAAAAAAGTTGCCATTTGTCTCAGTCTATCATTTCACACTTGACGAGATACTCTAGATGATAAATTGGACACTTTGGAGCTCATTGGTGACAGAAAAATAGATAAGATAAAAGTGAAAAACAAATTTTACGAAGAAATGTTCCTAACAACTTGTTTGTGTCCTACCACTAAACAGTGAGTCCTAGACAATTATTTTACACATGAATAGACACGCTAGATGCAGAGTAGTAAACTGGATGTCTGATTTGGCATTTTTGTACAATCTGGGGGCAACAATTGAGATAACATAAAAATGACCACAAGTGACAATTTTGCAGAATTTATGCCTTACGCGTTTGGCCAAAATCATATTTTCCAAAAAGTTGCCAATTTAGTCTCAGTCTATCATTTCACACTTGACGAGATACTCTAGATGATAAATTGGACACTTTGGAGCTCGTTGGTGACAGAAAAATAGATAAGATAAAAGTGAAAAACAAATTTTACGAAGAAATGTTCCTAACAACTTGTTTGTGTCCTACCACTAAACAGTGAGTCCCAGACAATTATTTTACACATGAATAGACACGCTAGATGCAGAGTAGTTAAACTGGATGTCTGATTTGGCATTTTTGTACAATCTGGGGGCACAAATTGAGATAACATAAAAATGACCACAAGTGACAATTTTGCAGAATTTATGCCTTACGCGTTTGGCCAAAATAATATTTGCAAAAAAGTTGCCAATTTAGTCTCAGTCTATCATTTCACACTTGACGAGATACTCTAGATGATAAATTGGACACTTTGGAGCTCGTTGGTGACAGAAAAATAGATAAGATAAAAGTGAAAAACAAATTTTACGAAGAAATGTTCCTAACAACTTGTTTGTGTCCTACCACTAAACAGTGAGTCCCAGACAATTATTTTACACATGAATAGACACGCTAGATGCAGAGTAGTTAAACTGGATGTCTGATTTGGCATTTTTGTACAATCTGGGGGCAACAATTGAGATAACATAAAAATGACCACAAGTGACAATTTTGCAGAATTTATGCCTTACGCGTTTGGCCAAAATAATATTTGCAAAAAAGTTGCCAATTTAGTCTCAGTCTATCATTTCACACTTGACGAGATACTCTAGATGATAAATTGGACACTTTGGAGCTCGTTGGTGACAGAAAAATAGATAAGATAAAAGTGAAAAAACAAATTTTACGAAGAATTGTTCCTAACAACTTGTTTGTGTCCTACCACTAAACAGTGAGTCCCAGACAATTATTTTACACATGAATAGACACGCTAGATGCAGAGTAGGTAAACTGAATGTCTGATTTGGCATTTTTGTACAATCTGGGGGCAACAATTGAGATAACATAAAAATGACCACAAGTGACATTTTTTCCAGAATTTATGCCTTTCGCGTTTGGCCAAAATCATATTTTGCAAAAAAGTTGCCAATTTAGTCTCAGTCTATCATTTCACACTTGACGAGATACTCTAGATGATAAATTGGACACTTTGGAGCTCATAGGTGACAGAAAAAATAGATAAGATAAAAGTGAAAAACAAATTTTACGAAGAAATGTTCCTAACAACTTGTTTGTGTCCTACCACTAAACAGTGAGTCCCAGACAATTATTTTACACATGAATAGACACGCTAGATGCAGAGTAGTAAAAACTGGATGTCTGATTTGGCATTTTTGGTACAATCTGGGGGCAACAATTGAGATAACATAAAAATGACCACAAGTGACAATTTTGCAGAATTTATGCCTTTCGCGCGTTTGGCCAAAATCATATTTTCAAAAAGTTGCCAATTAGTCTCAGTCTATCATTTCACACTTGACGAGATACTCTAGATGATAAATTGGACACTTTGGAGCTCGTTGGTGACAGAAAAATAGTTAAGATAAAAGTAAAAAACAAAATTTTACGAAGAAATGTTCCTAACAACTTGTTTGTGTCCTACCACTAAACAGTGAGTCCCAGACAATTATTTTACACATGAATAGACACGCTAGATGCAGCGTAGTTAAACTGGTTGTCTGATTTGGCATTTTTGTACAATCTGGTGGCAACAATTGAGATAACATAAAAATGACCACAAGTGACATTTTTCCAGAATTTATGCCTTTCGCGTTTGGCCAAAATCATATTTTCAAAAAAAGTGCTAATTTAGTCTCAGTCTATCATTTCACACTTGACGAGATACTCTAGATGAGAAATTGGACACTTTGGAGCTCGTTAGTGACAGAAAAATAGATAAGATAAAAGTGAAAAACAAATTTTACGAAGAATTGTTCCTAACAACTTGTTTGTGTCCTACCACTAAACATTGAGTCCCAGACAATTATTTTACACATGAATAGACACGCTAGATGCAGAGTAGTTAAACTGGATGTCTGATTTGGCATATTTTATACAATCTGGGGGCAACAATTGAGATAACATAAAAATGACCACAAGTGACAATTTTGCAGAATTTATGCCTTACGCGTTTGGCCAAAATCATATTTTCCAAAAAGTTGCCAATTTAGTCTCAGTCTATCATTTCACACTTGACGAGATACTCTAGATGATAAATTGGACACTTTGGAGCTCATAGGTGACAGAAAAATAGATAAGATAAAAGTGAAAAACAAATTTTTACGAAGAATTGTTCCTAACAACTTGTTTGTGTCCTACCACTAAACATTGAGTCCCAGACAATTATTTTACACATGAATAGAACAATTGAGATAACATAAAAATGACCACAAGTGACATTTTTCCAGAATTTATGCCTTTCGCGTTTGGCCAAAATCATATTTTCCAAAAAAAAAGTTGCCAATTAGTCTCAGTCTATCATTTCACACTTGACGAGATACTCTAGATGATAAATTGGACACTTTGGAGCTCATAGGTGACAGAAAAATAGATAAGATAAAAGTGAAAAACAAAATTTTACGAAGAATTGTTCCTAACAACTTGTTTGTGTCCCTACCACTAAACATTGAGTCCCAGACAATTATTTTACACATGAATAGACACGCTAGATGCAGAGTTTTAGTCTCAGTCTATCATTTCGCACTTGACGATACTCTAGATGATAAATTGTGACACTTTGGAGCTCATATGTGACACGAAACTAGATAAGATAAAATTGAAAACCAAATTTTACGAAGGAATGTTCCTAACAACTTGTTTGTGTCCTACCACTAAACATTGAGTCCCAGACTATTATTTTACACATTAAGATACACGCTATAATGCAGAGTAGGGTAAACTGGAGATCTGATTTGGCATTTTTTGTAACAATATGGAGGCAGACATTGAGATAACTTAACAAATGACCACAATGACAATTTTGAAAATTTATGCCTTACGCGTTTTGCCACAAATAATATTTGCAAAACAAGTTGCTAAGTTAGTCTCAGTCTATCTCTTCACACTTGACGAATACTCTAGATGATAAATTGGACACTTTGGAGCTCGTAGGTGACAGAAAAAATAGATAAGATAAAAGTGAAAAACAAATTTTCCGAAAG
>CAJHNH020006261.1:0-13869 GCA_905116865.2 Candidula unifasciata | reverse complement strand
CTCAGACAGACACACACACACAGACGTACACTGACACACACACACACACACTTCCCCCGGGCAGAAATCACACTCATCCACACACAGACACACACAGACACCGAGAAACATACACACAGACACACCCACAGACACACGCACACATAAACAACACACACAGAAACACGCAAAGACACACATACGCAGACATACACACATACACAGACAGACGGACACGCACTCGCAGACACAAACACAGACACACGCACACCCAGACAGACACGGACACACAGCCACACATACAGAAAAACAGACAAATACACAATAATCACAATCACACAAACCCACACACAGACACACATACACAGCCACTGGCACACACAGACACACACTGACACACTCATAGACACACACACACACACACAGATACACACACAGACACACATAGACACACACTGAGGCACACACACGGACACACCAACTTACAGCAACACACACAGACACACACTGAGGCACACACTCAGACACACACTGACACACTTATAGACATACACACACAGACACACACACAGACACACACACAGACACACATAGACACACACAGTGGCACACACACAGACACACAAACTCACAGCCACAAACACAGGCACGCACATTGACACACACAGAAACGCTCACACATACACACATAGACACACACACATAGATACACAAGCAAACAGACAATAGATACCCCTGTAGTATGTATGCGTTATATACTTGCAATGCCTACTAATGCAAATAGTCTCAAAGTTCTGCAAGCACTGTCATATCTCAGAGTAGCCACAGACAAGAAGCACCTCCTGCATGAAGCCCTGGGGAGAGCTAAGGGTCACAGACTGAAAAGAGGAAGAACTTGGATGGTGCAAGCTGAAGTCACAGTTAGACATGTGAGAGGAGTGGGTCAAAATGTCTGAGCAAGTTTCATACTTGTGTTTGGTTCTCTTAACTTTAAATGGTGAGTTTAGGGACTGGCCAGCTGGTGCTGCAGAATAAGAAGCTCAACAAATGATTCGTGACCATTCCCGCCCACAGACGGTTCTGTGTTTAGAGGCAGTCGGAGTGCATTCAGTGGATAGCAAAAGCGAATGGACATGCAGAAAAGCATTGCACATGATATCACAACGTAAAGTTTAAGGATGGTGGTGGAGGCAGTCACTGCTGCCTGCCGTTGGCATGAGAATCAGCCATACACATACATTGTAACTGACTCACAGAGCATGTTGAAAGTAGCAAGCATTACTTGAGGGGATCCGGGAAGTTTACATGCTTCAGAAATTTTCTCGACTCCCAACACTCAATGGAAAGGCCAGATGAACGCATAATCAGACAGTTACTGGTACCATCAGAACTGGAAACTCTTAGTTTGATGCTGAAGACGTGGACTGAGCGCTTATGGAAGTGTCCTAAGTCGAGCTTATTACAACAATGGCTGCTAGGCAAAGTATTGACAAAGTGGCAGTTGCAACTTGTTGTAAGCCTGACCTGCCACTGTACAATATTCACAATTGATAATCTGAGTTAAAACATAAGAGCGCATTGTCCGGGGAGTACAGTGGAGCAAATACAGTTGCACACAACTAAATGTTCATGCATATTAAAAAATATTATATAGCCTGCACTTAAGACTTACCTTATTGATGACTTTCTAAACAAGAAATATGCCATTATTATAGATGAGTCTACTGACGTTTCCATTCAAAAGCACTTGTGCATTTAGTTCGTTTTTTATTTTTTTTTAAGTGACAGGGAAAAATAAAATATTCACTAGATTTCTTGCTTTAATTTCCTTGCAAGTGGCAACAGGAGAAAAAATATTTAATTTGACTGATGAGGAAATCAAAAGATGTGGCCAAAGTCCTACAAATTGCATTGTGTTTGCATCAATCGGCCATTCAAAAATGGACTGGTGCAAGAACTCTGTATAGTCTAGAATTAAATATGTGTCTCCTTTTTGTGTACAGCTCGAATGTATTTGCCATTCACTAGCACTCTGCATCTGTAATGCAGTTGCGAAGCTGCCATCAAATATTGGTTTCTTACTCTCATAAATACCTCAGTGGTTTCGCCATAGCGATTTAAGACGAGAAGCCTCTAAAGAACTGTTTAGAGTGATGAACACATCTACAATGTGTGAATCAGCACGAACTGCTCCTCCTCCATTTGAGAAACTGTCATCTACGAGGAAGCTTGTGCGTGGAAAGATTATGTTTAGTATGTTGGTAAACTGGGACAAATTGAAAGCTTTTTTTTTTCACATGTGCTGAATTAGCTGAGACAATGCTTGACACAAAATATAAAGTAAGATTGTTAAAGGAAATGCTGCTAGACCACAATAATTATTTGTACTTTGTATTTGCGACACCAATTGTACGAGAATTTGAAAGTTGAACAGTCTTTTTCAACAAACAAAAACCGATCCTCGTGAATTACACCAAGAATTGTCCATGCACATGAAAAGTCTTAAGAACAGACTTATGATGTAAATGAGCTGAAGAAAAAAATATTCACTACGTTGACTTTGGTATTAAATTCATGACATTATGTAATGCGTTCCTACAAAAGAATAACGTGACTGAAGCTCAGTTAGAAATTAAAAAAAAATGTTACAGAAAGATGCATGTCTGTGCTAGAAGAAGCTCTCGATCAAATTACGTGTAGACTTCCATTGAGAATATATTTCCAAATATGTCCAAACTAAGTCCTGTGGCAGTTTTAAATCAAATATCAAGGACACAGTTTTCAGAGCTACACTTTTTACACCTGGCAGAAAACAACATCAGCGTTATAGAAGAGCAGTACAGAAAATTGACTGTTGTCAACTGGAAAGAAGAACCTACATCTAAAAAGGATAGACTTCCTAAAACCCGTGAAGAGTTTTGGATAGGCGTACTTTGACACCAGGCATTTAAATAGTTGACAACTTTAGCCCTTATTTGCTTAATAATGCCAGTCAACAATGCTGCAGTTGACAGAAAATTCTCTCTTGTTACTTCAGTTAAATGAAAAGCAAGAAACAAAATACAACTTTTTTTTCTTGATGCAGTTGTGAAAATTAGACCAGAGTTTGTAATATGAAACAAATGTTGTAAAGACTACACCCCATCCGAGAAAATGTTTAAAGATTTTACATCTGGAAAGCATTACGCCGCATTTTCGACTTGTTCCAGTGAGGATGACAGTCAACAGTCAAGATTTCGATCTTGATCTTTTGTTGTGAAGTCAGTACAATGTTACAATTTATTTAGCTTTCTTTTTTTTTTTTTTAGGTAGTAGTTTGGCTTAAAATAAAGTGCTTTTTTTTTCAATCTGGCTACCCTGGGTGCCTTGCCAATGACGAAGAGACTATAAAAACGACTTGAGTTTTTCTTACTGTGGATTTAGAGAGGTATAGGCCGCATTCCTTAAAAAACAACCACTGTTAAATAGAGAGAAATAGGTCGTTTTTCTTAAAAAACAAAAACTGTTTAATAGTGGGGAATAGGTCGTATTTCTTTAAAACAAACACTGTTAAATAGCAAAAGATAGACAGCGATAGAAGAGGGTGGAGAATATCAGGAGATGGACGAACGGTAGTCTGAAAACCTGAACTGTCAAGAGAAAGAACGTGCTGGAGATCCATACAGCCAACTTCACTGTTCATTTTGGAGACAGCACATGATTGACTAATTGACTAATTTCACTAGCCAGTATTATTTTCAGTTGTTTGCAATTATCAAACTAACCAGTCAACTTTCGAAACAACAGTCAAAACCAATCGCAAACTGTCTGCTTTCAAATCGCCCAAAGCTGTAATCGAGACCCGGATATCATATCAAAATTACGAAGCGCATTTGCAACGCCTCAGCCAGTGGCCGACTGCTACAGAAACAAAGGAAACCTAAGTAAAGACGACCGGGCGATCAATGTTTAATACTCTATCATGAACAGTATTTACATCACACTGATTCCTTCATCAAACCTGCACCTGGTATAATATGAGAATAAACTCCTCGAAAGCCAGAGCAACGAGGAAAAGCAGGAAATATAATAACGTGAACGTTCATGTCGCGGTACTACAATAAAACAAGTACGATAATTCAAATATCCAGCAAACCTATTTACGGAGGATGACAGACTCGATAAAAAGATGGAAGCCAGAGTACATAAGGCTAAATGCTGTCACCTACCAGTTAGCTCCACTGCTTAGGCACCCTAGTGTCTCCCTTCCAGCAAACCATCATGGACTTCCTGAATTTATACTTTCATTGCCGAACATGGACAATGAAAAGGGCACTAGAATAGAGGATAACTACATGTGAAATGCGCTGTCTCCGGTAGCAAGACACTAGCAACACTAGAAGGAACTGGGTTACGAATACCAGCATTAGAATGTTGGAACAAGACCATGTCTGGACTATCCTGGCATTTGGTTCGGCCCACTATTGAAAGTGCAGCTAGATCAAACTGCAAATGATAATTTTTACAGGAGAAGATCTGGGAGCAAGTCGAGGGTAAGATTGAATAAATTAATCACCCAATCCACTATAGAAGCGATAATGGTGTGGCTTCGACCAAGCAAGCCGCCCTAACTTCGAAGTCTAATTCATTTTAGAGGATGTAGTCTTAAAAGCTCTGTGTCAGTTTGTTTTCTTTTTTTTTTTTTAATTCACCTTAGAACGAAGTCAAACCTAAAACATTCAGGTTGTCAGACCAGTGTCTACCGCGACGGCCAACTCCTAAATAAGTTCTATAACCAGGAAATGGACTTTCCCTAATAAACTAAAATGTGTTGTATCCCCTTGTCCTTTGGACAGTTTCTCTAAGTTGAGTCTGAGTGATGGAAAACAAACAGGCAGACAGACTGGCTGGCTCTGCACCACTTGGTGCTGAATTGATGCATGACAAGCTAGATGTAAGACAGCTAGATGTAAGAAAGCTAGATGTAAGACAGCTAGATGTAAGACAGCTAGATGTAAGATCCATTATGCGGTAATGAACAGTCATGCTGGAGGAGTGGAAAACGAAGAGACAGACATGCTGGCTGGTTTTGCACCACTTAGTGGTGAATCGATGCATGACAAGCTATACGTTGAAAGATCGATTGTGAGCGAGTGAACAATGCGAAGGCACAGCTAGATCATCCTTGTTTGAAGGAAATTGTGCTGCGGGGAGTGACTAGGGGATCTGGCCGACGCCCTAAACTCAAGCGAAACGCGAGACGATTTACAATCAAACTAATACTAGAGGGAGTCGCCGTGGCGAAGCGGCTAGATGCTCGCCGGCTTTTTTTTTTTTAATGACCGTGACTTCCATGTCGACCCAGCCTTGAGTGGGGACCGGGTGCAGTACTGGGAAGTAAAAGCAGCCGGCGTGATGCTGACCACATCTACCATCTTGTGCCGATTGGTCTTTAAAATATATGTCTAGCCCTATATGCCATACACGTCTACAGGCGTGGAAAAAAGGATCTTTACTCCTAACTTCACTATTGCTAGTGCCATCGAAATTCGTATTGCGCGCTTGCCGCTGAAGATTGGGACGAAGCGGGTTTGAGAAGATCTTGAGTACTGTGATGTTGATTCTTAACTTAACATTCAATTTTTATATATCGGCAGTTACATAATTAAATAAGGCATAAGCACATACAAAATATGTTGACTAGCAGACATGAATAACATCCAAACATTTCTTGTGCGTTTCTTTGGAATTTTAAAACCCTGTATTGTATAAATGTTTTTTTTTTTTTTTTTTCAAGGCAAATAACATTCAGGGTTGTATGGTGAGTGAATTGAATCTTCCTCTTCTTCTTCTTCTTCTCTTCTTCTTCTTCTTCTTCTTCTTCTTCTTCTTCTTCTTCTTCTTCTTCTTCTTCTTCTTCTTCTTCTTCTTCTTCTTCTTCTTCTTCTTCTTCTTCTTCTTCTTCACTTCCTCTTTTACCGCTGTGGGTGTCGAGGGAGATATAAGGTTCTGTCTCTAGCTCTTTTGGCCGCCTCGACCATAGGCACATCGTGCTGTTATAGAGTTTCTCTGATGTTATCCTTCCATTTGTTCTTGGTCTACCTCGTGCTCTACGTCCTTCTTCTCTTTCCATTATGCTTTGTATGGTATGGTGTCACAAGGCATTCTCTCTAAGTGGGCAAACCATTTCACTTGCTGTCTTCGGTTTGTGAATTGAACACTGAGTCTTAATTAATGAGAGATTATTTATCAGTCTGACAAAATGCTCGTCATTAATGTGGTGTGTTTTTGGAGAGGGTGGCAGTAGTAAATCAATGAATGTAGTGTCTTTCTTACTGCATCGCTGGGCTATCAGCTAGGACAGTGGTATCAAATCTTTTTTTTTTTTTAGGTCTCGTGCTCTTGAGTATATGGTAAGTCTTCAAAGCCCCTCCCCCCCCCCCCCCCCCCCAAAAAAAAAAAACACACACACCCAAAATATGATTAAAAAGAGAAAAAACAATATACTCCACAACACGGAAAAAAAGGGGGACTGGGTGGTCTAGAGGCTTGGCGGCTACCTCAAGGGATGGAGGTAAAAGGCTGCGATTGGTTTTTTATCTCGTGAACTTCTAGTAACTTCAAATGGTCTCTGGGTAGTAGGATCGGACGCCCGTGTGTGTTGTGAACGTAAAAAATCCCTTGGCAGTTGGAAATCGAGGAGAATAACCAATGACGCTGCCTATGTAAATTGTGTAGTTAAAAATCTACTTAATGTATTTCAGGATCATCGCTGGTGCTACAGGATCCGTGCAATAGGCTGAGATTCTTCACACTAAGATTTGAGTTAAAAGTAGAACAGAGCGCTTATGGGTTACCATCTTTGAGTGATGATGTTGATCGATTTGTTTAAAGACATCAATCTTGTTCTGTGAAGTGTCACTAACAAATTGTAATGATCCCTTTTTCACAGTATTGAGAATATGTAGCTAGACCTATATTGTAGGAATAAACTCACAGGGAGCAAGTACAGCGGGGATCTACAGTCATCAGTAGAAATTATCCTCTTTCGACACACGTTTCGGCCCACGATTCCTAAACGTATTCGGAGGTGGGCCCACCTGAGTTCATGAAGCTCAGGGCTGCTTCCCCGCTGCACGGAATTACCGGATGGTGTTACACTTTCGGCCAGAGACAAGACGACTTAGTGGTTTCGAAGGAGGTACTGTGAGATAAGAAGTCGCCACGGCAGCGTAATTAGAACAGTCCGCATGCCTGGACGACCGAGCGACAAGCTTACTTTGGTTTACCGGACACACGTTGGACTTTTATTAGCAGTTGGCAGAGGGACACTGGCAGACAATTCGTACACGATGGATTTTCAAAGGGATAAGAAACTCTTTTCCACTAGATACCCGGACCAGCTCACTGAGGCCCTTCCCCTACGTTGTTGCGCTGCGTCCAAAGCCAGCTGGATGCCCTTTCGGCCACCTCACCAAGTTTTTTGAGTGCCCGTTTCCGTTCATTACCGCGCAATCCTAACTCTTTTACCACATTGTAGAGCGAAGTGGAAACGAGGCCTCTCGCTCCCACTTCGACGGCAAATACCCGTACTGTGTAAGCCTCGTTTCTCCTCAAACCGGCTGCTAAATCACTGTATTTCTCGAGCTTATACAAATGATTCTCCTCCATCCGCGACTCAAACGGGACCGTCAACTCAATCAGGATGAGTTGCCGTTTTTGCGCAGAATGGAGAACGATGTCCGGTCGCAGGCCGGTTTTACGTATCAACTCGGGATACCGTTCATGTCCTGGCAGATCAACCGCCAGTAACCAGTCCCTCGCAGAGTCTAGTACAGATGGAGCGAATGCGTTTTGGTTGACCTTACCTTTTGGAACCTGCCCAGCCTTGAGGAAACGAATGGGGACGATACTAGAACTGGCTCTGGCATTAGCCCTCATTCTAGCCTGGTCGACAACGGCTGCTAACTCCTTTAGCACCTTGTTGTGGCGCCAGGTATAGCGGCCTTGACCTAGAGCTTTCCTGCACGCGGACAGGACGTGCTCAAGAGTTTGCTTTGATTTGCACAACGGGCAAGTCGGATCGTTGGTCGCAGACCATTTAACCATGTTAACACCGGACGGTAATACATCGTACGCCGAACGAACGATGAAGCTCAGTCGCAGCGGGGTCATCCGCCAGATCTCACCCCATGTGAGTATTCTCGGCAATGCGCTCTCCAGGCTGACCCAATGGCCCTGCTGCGACTGTTGGGCTGCTTTCTGGACCCGAACCTCGTTTTCGTTGTCCCTCACCGTTTGTATCACCATGTCTCGGCGCTCTTTGGCTGAGGCCTTTGACCACCAATTGACTTTCCCGTGCCCTATATTGTTATAGACCAAACGGTACTCGGTTAGTAAAGTGGTCACCATCATGACATGCCGCCTTTACGTCCTAGGACTGCACCTGGTACCCACTCAATGCCCGGTCAACCTCGGAGTCAAGGACATTTTTGATTTAAAAAATCTGGCTCTGTCAGGACTCGAACCCACGACCTTTCGATCAGCAGGACGGCGTCTAGCCGCAAACGCCACGGCGACACCCCACTAACAAATGTATAATAAAGTATAATAGAGTCTGAAGTTTAAACAACGGATCAACATCATGACACACTGCTAGTAACCCATAAGTGCTCCGTTCTACTTCGTACTCAAGCCTGAGTCCGAATAATCTTAGCACAGTGCACAGTCTCTGTACCACTGGCGAGGATCCTGAAATACTGTAGTTAGATTTGTAACTTCGAATTTTGCCCGGGCAGCGCCGTTATGCTACTCTTTTCAATTTCCAACTGCCAAGTGATTTTGTTACGTGCGCAGCAATATACGTGGTCTTACTACCCGGAGACCAGGGAAAAATGACTAGAAGATCACGTAAAAAAATCACAGGCTTCACCGAGTCCAGAATCGGGGACCTCCAGCTCTCGAAACGGACGCCATGCTTCGAGGCCACTCAGTCCCCTGTGTTTACGCACTAGATCGACTTAGAAACGATGTTATCAGGAGGAGAGTCGGCACAGAGTCAGTAGTGAACTTTATAGGTGCACAACAAATCAAATGGTTTGGCCAAGTAACTAGACTGGCATCAGACAGAGCACCACAATAAGCAATGTTATACAGATACAGCAGTAACAGACCCAGAAGTCGACTATAAGGAACATGGACCTCAAACATATCGGCGACACTGAAAAGTACTTTATACGAAGCCAACAAAAGGGCCCGTTTCAAAGGTCTCTTTCTGTACTGACGACGCGAGGCATTCCAGGAGTAGAGAAAAAAAAAAAGGAGAATAAGAGTATGATAACTGCGTCAATATCATCATCGCTATCATACTCTTGTTCCGCTTTGTTTCGCGTAAAGGTTGCTTGTATTTTTCTATTTTCCTATATCCTGTGCAATCTATATTAATAAAAATGTTACTTTCCGTATTTTTTATCTATAAACTCTGAACGTTCGTCACCGATTGGTTTCAAATGTTCACACAACGTTGCCTTAGACTCTGCGTGTGTTTGTATGTTAGAGTGTTGCACAGACCACGAATAACGTAGCTCCAGCAGCGATCAGATCATTATTTGTTTCGTTGCCGGCTCAGATTTTATTTTAGTTCCGCCGACCTTTGACTGTGTGGGTGAGTATGCGTTTGTGTGTGTGTGAGTGTGTGCGTGTGTGTGCGTGTGTGTGTAAAACACTTAACTTCGCATTATTATGTAATTTCATTTCTACTAAATTCTCGAGTCCGTGGTAGCGTAGTTGTAATTATTCCGCCTGCCACGTGGGTGGTCGGTGTCTGATTTCCCACTGGGTGATATATTTTTTTTCTTTATGCTGCCCCTAACATGGCGGCTGCCACGTTGTGTTGTGATTTAAAGCTAGGCTGCGATATCTAAATCAAAATCTGGAGTTTTCAGTAGCATAGTTGTAAGTAAATCCGCCTGTCACGCGTGTAACCAGTGTTCGATTTCCCGCCTGGTGCTAATTTATTTGTTTTGCCCTTAAAAATTCAGTTTTCACGTTGGGTTGTGTTTTACAGCTAGGCTGCGATATGTGCGCCTTTCGCTCCAACATATACGATTTTAGCACAGTCTAAATTAGGTTACCCTCAACCCTCCCCCGTCCCCACCCCCTTTCGCGACTCTTCACTGGATAAAGAAACTATTTGTTGATGACAAACACTGTTTACTAAGACAGCTTAAAGTTCAATTTAGTTTAGGTGTACACGGATGCCAAGGTCAATAAAAAATCGTCCCTCTCCAAGAAATGAAATGTGCGGTTTTTTACTTCCACTATTTGTGAGTAAAGTGTGTGTGTGTGTGTGTGTGTGTGTGTGTTTTACTTACGGAATATTACTGTTAGTTCGATCACTTGTAAGGTGATAGATTTTGTCGGGTGATGACTTTCAAATCCTTTAGAGAGGAAGATATGATTTGAGGGTTGGGGGGGGGGGGGGGGGGGGGGTACAGGGAGTTGATGACAGAAACTGTTCACCTGTTTAAACACAAAAGATGCTTTAGCATGCTATAAACAAATAGACATTTTTTAAATCGACTACAAATATAAACACACACTTATATTTTGCGTTTTCTATAGTCAGCATAATAGACTATCTATGTATTTGTGCAATGGCTAATATTAACAATATTAGACACGTGGGCTTTCTATTTTCTTTCTTTTCCTTTTCAACAGACTCAGCCACAGCAAAGCGTGGCGGGTAATGCTAGTTATTTAAATATCATCTTTGGAATCTAGCCTAGCAGTTTTGGTCTGTTTCATCAATGTCTGGCTTAGGTCTGTCTTTCGGACGTCATCGTTTCTGAAATACTTTTGTTTCCCTTTTTAAGTGCATGTTTAGTTTTTCTATGTTCGTTAGGATATTGTTATTTGCTTTCCCTATTTGTACCAGCTGTTGTCCGGACAACTCTCATATTTCTCAGCCAATCTTGGATTCATCCCTTTTAGTTTTATAACATCGGGAAGGAGAAATCCCATTTGCACCTTCTTCGATGCAACTACGGAACACATGTAACGGTGTGGCTAACATGGATCTTGGATTATGTATCCACCGATGTAACTGGATATAAATGGCGTGCCCCTTGATACTTGCAACGGTAGTGTAGAGCAGGTTACTCACTTATCCCGACTAACTGAAAATGATGCAAATGCTGTGGTTTTCGTTTGAAGGGATGCCGACGTGTATACCAGATGGAAACCATCACATTGTACAATTATATTCTGCGCATGGAAGTTCACAAGGTGGAAAGGTTGTATAGGGACTTGATTGTTTTCCTGTACAGCTTGACGACAGCGATGTTCTGCGACGAAAGACGTACATTTTGTTGAGCTTCGACATCATAGCACTCAGGATAATAATAGACGCGCTGCGTCCATGCCTTCAGCAGCCACTGCAGTTTCAGTTTCGATAGTACCAGTAGCAGATGTATTGTATATAGGTCTCGATTTTTTCCTTGAGTGGGAGTCGCCGTGGTATAGAGACTAGATGCTAGCCTTCAGATTCTGGGTCCAGGTCATGACGGAGCCAGAATATTTTCAAAAGGATCTTGCTGTACTCCGGTGGGTGCCATCCCACTGTGGTATACCAGGAAATGAAACCGCAGATAAACTTGCTAAGAAAGGGGCATAATGTGACCAGAAAGAGAATGCAGTAACATACTATGAGAAGAAAAGGGTCATCCAGGCTATAAGAAAGGAACAGAGTCTGACCAGAGATGACTACCACTTACTTAACAAACTTAACCAGCATATGCACAGGCTTGGTCTAAGTAGTTCACCTTTGTGCCCTTTTGGGCTATGTGTGCAGACTACAGAACATGTCCTGCAAGAATGTCCCTTTTTCAGCCCACCAAGAAGGGAATACTGACCCAGTGAGTCACCACTGCACGCAAAGTTGTATGGGACTAAAAAGGAACTCATAAAAACAGTCAAGTTTATCACCAGAATCTGTCTGTCGGTGTAAATCAGAAAGCGAACACGAGAAGAAAAAGAAGAAATGACGACCCTGCCTTAAATGGGTACCTGGTATAGATTTGGGTGATGATAACCACATAACCCACTGACTTCCGATTGGTCTGTACAATCTGGATGTTCGTCCATCGCCGGTGGTGATGGGCGACAGGACCACTCCAATCATCCACTAGTGACTGGATTAGGTTTAAGAGTGCGCAGATGGCTAAAAAGGCCTATTCTAGCACTGCAAGTTCTTGAGCAGTGTGGACAGGGAATTGAGGCCTCATCTCTGGTGATTAGCGTTAGTGTCTTACCTTGCTTGTCTTTTCTGAATTGCTGCAGTTCTAGCAGCTTTATCGTCCACAGCTCCTTGATGAAGAGATGAGCGCCAGGATGAGCGGTCACATGCAACCACTTCCAGTTTTAGGATCAGTACAGAAGTTTTTCAGCGAGGTCTTGGGTCTATCCTTGAAACATTTCTTCTGTTCAATTTTAGAGCGGTTTCCTTTTTCTTCACCATATAAAATTCCTTTTTGGCAGCCGATGGTCAGGCATGCATGCGGACTATATGACAGGCCCAGCGAAGTTAGGACTGTTTTAGAACCTAGTGAATAGTGGGCCGTCCGGCTCTGTCACGGACTTCAATGTAAACGATGAGGCATACTGTGAGGAAATGGTTCCCCCTTTTAGCATAGTGCTGGTAAACGGTCATTGTTTTACATGCATAGAGAAGTACATGAAAGGTGTTAAACTTTAAGCTTCGCCGTGAAGACTGACGACACACGACTGTTCCAGACCTTTGTACGAAGTCTACCAAATACGCTGTTAGCTTTGAATATCCTTAAATTGATCTTTTTATAGCAAGTAAGCTACCAAGACATGTAAACCAGTCTTCTGTCTTTAGTGCTCTGCCCTCTTCTGTGATGTTTGCTTTAGGTATCCTTGTCTCTGCTGCTGGCTGGGACATTATTTTAGTTTTGTCAGTTCTTATGACAAGCCCACTTTGTACAGGCTTCGGATAATTTGGTTACCCTGTGTTGTAGCTCTGAGCTGGCACAAACAGCACAGTCTTCGGCGAAAAGTAACTATCTTATGATGTCTGACCTTACTTTGGTTTAAGCACAGCCTCCCGAGATTAAACAGACCGCCATCATTGAAATATCTGATATCGATACCAGGATCCCCCATCTTTGAAGGCATCAATCATCATTGCGGAGAATATGATGCTGAACAGTGGTAGTGCAAGCACAGACACCTGCTTTAGTCTGTGTCAGACCATAACATCTCATAAATGTCAATATTCCTGAATTCTTGCTCACATTCCTTGGAGAAAATACTTTTATATATGTCTAGCCCTATATGCCCAATACGCCCGAATGCGTGGACAAGGTCCTTTACTTTTCCCAGAGTGTCAAGTGTAGGCTACATCACCTAGTCACTAAAATTGTACCTTTCTCTTTAAACACTTACGACCTATGTGTGGCTGTGTTTTTTTTTTTTTTTTTCCAAATGGCAAATAAAAAAAAATAGATTACTTATGAGATGATTCACAATTCAAGTAAAGAAAAGGAAAAGGCCATTTTTTTTTATCCACGCGCCTTATGCATATTTGTACTGTTGGTATTTTCACACGGAGATTCCCTGGGGAATAAGGTGAGGGGGAAACTTCGAGAACTACAGAAAAACGGGATAACGCAAATACTCGAAGAAACACAAGGTACTACAGCAGGGTCGACAAGCACGTGAAGCACCGTGGAACCCAGCACAAGGTTATACGATTAGACAAAGGTCTAATCAGAAAGTCTCTGTTTGCCAGCCGGAGCAAAAGGGTGTATCTGAGATTCAGCGTGAATGTAACAGTGTGTTTGGCGACGTGAGAAGTTTTGTTCTTAGAGAAGACAACAAGATGACAGA
>CAJHNH020006260.1:0-13871 GCA_905116865.2 Candidula unifasciata | reverse complement strand
ATCACAGTTTTGCGGAAGTTTCATGTTCACCAAAGCTACACATCGTAAATATTTTAAATCTAGTTTGTGAATTAAATCAGGTTTGTGACCATTATTGTTTCGCTGAAACTAGCAGACTATGAACTAATTTTGCAGAAAGTTACGCTAAGTTTTCTAACCACAGTGGCATTTTTGCATCGATTGTGTGTTAAAAAGGTTGGTAAAACATAAGAACGCTTTGCTGCAGGTATCATCAGCGACAACAACGAAAGATGCATCTATAAGCAACCAAAAGACCAGTATGTGCATATTTTGTAATTACCAGCACAGTCTTTCAGCTCTCTGTGACAAGAGTCCTAAGTATAAAGACTATCTAACTGATTTGGTCAATAAAAAGTGGCAAAATAAACAAAATAACAACCTTAAAAAGTGCCACTTCTGTTTGGCATTAGGCCATGTGGTAAAACAGTGCATAGGCAAACAAATGCTTAGAGACAAGAAAAGATCCTGGTATGCAAAAACTAAGTCAGAAAGAATGGATTCAGGAGCTTTTACATCACCTATTCTAGATTGTGCAGTATGTGATTGGAGGAAGAAACAGGGAAAAACAACAGAGCCACATATAATGTTGATAGGAACAGTCCAAATAAAATGTCCAGGAACTAAAAAGATAAAGAACGAAATCGTGATTGCAGAATTAGAATCCAGCAAGAGCAATACAAGCAAGAAAAGTGAATACAAAAAGACAACAGCTACTGAAACAGCGAGTAAGTCCAGTTCAAAAACTTTGTAAATTAATCAGCAAACACAAACTTTTCCAGAAATGAAATCTAAATCTAATTCAGCCAAGAGTCACAATATGGGAAAAAGTGGATTAGAAAAGCAAAGTGTGAAACAGGCAGACTGTGAAACAATAGACAGACAAACTGTAGATAAAGAATTTAATTATTTTAAGAATTGAAGTTTCATACCTATTGAACAAATGAGGATAGCACCAAGCCCGAAACGTCTGGAGAAACCAACTCGATGTCTTATTAACAAAAAACCAGGCCAAATTCAACTAAATGCACACTCATACTTCAATATAGTGCGGGATAAAATGTTAGAACCATCAGATTATAGCGGAGGTTTTGTGTATGGTTGGATGGGAGAACGTGTGAAGTGGGTAACGCTACCAACAGCGTATTTATATCTAGAATCACCATATATAACCAAACCAAAAAAAGTGGTTGCAATGACTGACATTTCGACAGATGTGATTCTAGGAGATCTGAGAGGTATCAAGACATGTTCTGAAGAAGATATAACATTTTGGGAACAAATGCATTTCCGTCAACATCCATATTATTAAAAGAAAGTGTTATCCAAATGCCTAAAACTACATCAACAAGAATAAGAACATCTGTATTAAGAAAAAATACCATCTATTTTTATAAACTATATCGCTATTTACTAAAGGGAAATCATACGGCCCATCAACCTGAACATCAGCAAGCCAACATAATACAATATAGGAAACTCAAGGGTAGTCAGGAAGCTACAAAGAACCACCTTAAACCATACGCTCAAGAATAAACCTTAACAATCAACAGGAATTGACACTTTACTATTCTTCACCTTCAAGATTATCAGATTTCAACCAAAACCAGTAAACCACCAACCGGTACTGTGTGAAGAATGAACAGAGACATATCACCCACTGAATCATTCAAACTTAAAAATCACTGTCAGGGAACACGAAATTATTTTATCCAGAATCGATACTTCAAGGGCATCTACACTGATCAATATCAAGAGCGTCGAATACCAAACGTATCAGAAAAGAAAGAATGCGATAATAATAAAGCATTCCGACGATTTAAACGTAATCAAGAGACAACAAAAATGTCAGTTTTATTTTTAGTATTTACTGTGACAGTTAGATCGAGTTACATACCTAAAGCGTTTGTGTAAATAAATATCAAAATAATGATGAGGTATTTTTAAAAAAGCGCATAAACACCAGTATATGTGCAAGATTACCAGCTATCCTACCAAGAAAGACCCCAGAGCAGAACAGACTGTCGAGCAAACCAAGAAATGAGAACCTTGAAATCAAGCGCCAGAGTACAAGCAAGACACACACAGCCTGCAGGGATGGATCAAGATCAAGGATAGTTAATGGAATGAATGGGAATGAAAGAAAATAAAACAGGTATGAATGATGAACGAAAGATTTGTGATTAGTATTTTAAACTAATTAATAGTATACATGTAATTTTACCTAAGTTAGTAGTTAATTAGACTTGTTAGTATTCATGTAAAAAAAGAGTTCAGCAGTTTAAAAGTTGGGAAAAATAAGAAAAACTTTTTTTAAAAATCTCTCCCCAGGAACAGCACAGAAGAACGAAATTATTAAGATGTCGAACAATAGATAAGATACCAAAATCTTTTTTCCACAGAATGATTTAGATAAATTTAATTTGAAATGTTTTGGCATAGGTACGCAGCACTGGGACATGGTAAAGTTGTCCACGACACCCAAGATTATAAACTGCTATAATTATACTGATGCTGACTAGATAGACTGATGGTAAAGAAAGAGTGCACACATCAAAGCACAAGCACAGTAGAGGAGTTGAACCCATCTATATCCATTTAGAGGGGAAAAAGTGTTTGAGATTCCTTGGAGTTGAATACTCTGTTAAAGGTGATGTAGAGACTGGTGGGGAAACCCTAAACTCTATTAAAAATCATCCCAATAGTCATTGTTTCATCTGAGATGCCTTGGGGTTAACTACCCTGGTAAAGGTGATGTAGGCTTGGGGGAAACTCTAAGATCTATGAATATATCTCAACTTTCATTGTTTTCATGTTGGATTCCTTGGGATTGGGTAATTACCCTGTAAAAGATGAATTAGACTATGTCTATGAAAAAATATCCTAACATGCATTTTTTTTTCTTTGTGGTAGATTCCTTGGGGTAGGGTAATTACCCTGTAAAAGGTGTTATAGAGGCTTTTGGGAAACCGGAAGCACTATGCTAAATATATCTCACCACTATCATATCGGCTAAGAGTCCTTGGGGGTGAATACCCTGTAAAAGGTGATGTAGAAATATTTGTTTAATTCAATTTTCTACGTAGTAAATATCTCAAAGCTGACCATTATCATCACCATCATCACAATGATCATTATTTCACTTGAACCTCATAGAATAGATATAGTGACGAAGCTATACTACAGATGTAATAGGTGCAAAGATGGGATACCCTTCACCAAATCAGTACTTCAAAAAGCATTCAGTAAAAAGTTAAAACTAAGGGCAGTAATTGAAGGTATTTAGGAACGGTTTTCCCTAGTAGTGCAGTTAGATTTATGTTCCATTGATTCAATTATCAGTAAAAGGGAAAATGATACTTGATGTTCCATAAAGTATCATTTTGTTAAGGAGGGGGGGGGGGAGTATGTGAGAAGGTGCTTTGCATGGTCTCCACGATTACATTGTGGCAAGCAGAAAGTCCGTGCAACAAGGGACAGCACGAGATACTTGTGCCTAGTCGAGTAAGCGAGGGGCAGCCCGAGCTAGACTCGTGGTCAGTGGATCAACAGAAGTCGAGGAAGACGGTTGCATTTGGTTGAAGATGCCGTCTTTATGTCGCGCGAATGGTTAGTGTTCGAATATGTCGCGAGTGATAGAATTGAGAATAATTGTTTAAACATGTTGAATAAATGGACCTGAATAAACTGACAGCATGTACAAAGAAGCTGAGTGGCGTTTGCGTTGTCAACCCTAGACGTTAAAGCAGTGCAAGTTTTGTAGCAGTAAACATCCAGAGAGTGAGCCGTGGCGAAAGCCAATATGTAGTTAGCCAAGGTACATTTCAAGCGAAACCACGCATCATTTCACATATCCATCTATATTCAACTTTTCCAATAGTTTGATTATTTCTTCATGTTTCTCAAGTTCTTTCGTACAGTCAATGAAGCATAAGTAAAGATAGTTTATGTCTTCAACAGCTCTTTCCGGAAGAGTCCTTGGGATATATATGGCATTGTTTGTACCATTTTCTCTTACAAATCCACACTGTTCTTCTTAAATTCGGGTCTAATCTTGTTTCTTTTTTTTTTTTCATAATTATTATCAGTAAAATTTTTGCCACATAACATAAGACTATGGTGCGATAGTGTTCCCATTTTAAAGTGCCTGGTTTTTTGGGGAGAAATAGGTATAGGTTTTAATGGGTCATTAGGAATGTACCCGCTGTTATAAATGTCATTTAACAATTTTGTCATTATTTCCATTACAACATGTCTCAAAGCTTTAGTTCCTTCCAATGTAATGTTGTCTTTCCAGATGCCTTTCTTCGTTTGATGCAACGCATCGTCAACTTCTGAAGCCTGTATTGGGGAGCCTCCCTATAGAAGAATATAACATAATTGTCTGGATAGACGGAAAGGTGCCAATAACCACAACCGTACTATCATTCTACACCTGTAGTAGAGGACCTTAGTCAATAAATTAGATAGACAGTCTTACTTTTGTGTGTGTGTGTTTAGGTGTGTGTGTGTGTATGTGTGTGTGTGTGGTAGCAAGTTTAGCTTCTGTCAATTTTTAGCCTTTGCATTCTCCTCTATCTGTAGATCAAAAGGATATTTCTGTGACACAGGTACTGAGTTGAGTGCATGGCACGGCACTCTGAGCTGCGGATTTTATTTGGAAAGCTGTTCGCTGGCAAGGTTTGTTTTTTAAAAGAGGCGAGAGTGAAAAAAATGATGGTGCCTGATGCGATTAATTGCGAATGCAACAACTGATTTGTTAAAACTGCACTTCATTTCTACCCAAAATCTACCCAAAGTATGTCAGGATCTTTACCGGTGCTACAGAGCCAGTGCACTGTGCTGAGCTTGTTCGGACTCAGACTTCAGTTAGAAGAAGAACGGAACGCTTATGGGCTACTTACCCGTGTACCAGGATGTTGATCCGTTGTTCAAACCTCAAACCTCAAAGATGCAAACAGCAGTGAATGGAGAGTGAGAAGCGTCAACGAAATTCATAATCTTTTTAAATAACCATTGATCACTGGCGTCACTAGAGCTAATAGACTGAAATGGCTGGGACATATTGGGAGAATGTCAGATGACAGAGAGCTAAAAACTGTATACATGGTAGATGAATAGTTGTAGACCATCAGGCAGACCAAGAAGATCATGGAAAGATAATGTCCAGACAGACCTGCAAACACTTAGTGCCACCAACTGGAAAGAGAAAAGCCGGTCAGAGAGATGAATGGAGGCGAATAAAATCTGCAGCAATGAATCTCAAGGGCTCGGGAGGCTGAAGAAGAAGCAGGGGAAGTCAAAGAATAAACCTTATTCCACGTTCTGGGGATATACATTGCAGGCTCTAACATTTTTGGACCAGTCGGCACTCATCCGATGCCGTGGCCAGTATCATGTCGACCACCTTTGCTTCCCATGACTTACCAGGTACCCATTGTACGTTGAGTTTACCTGAGAGGCAGGTTTATTTTTGAAAAAAATAAATATATATATACATATATATATATATATATATATATATATATATATATATATATATATATATATATATATATATATATATATATATATATATGGCCTGGACGCAGATTTGCACGCACAACCTTCGGACCAGCATGTGTCCAAAGCAGTTAGGTACCCAGGCGGAGGCCACATAAAGAATATATCTAGTCCAGGTGCGTCGCAACGGCTAAAACATTGAAAAAGGGGTGAGGTGGGGGGGGGGGGGGGGTTGGCTTAGTCTAGTCCATCCAACTACTCGAGCTAAGCATTTACCAACGAACAAAACAACAGGAATACTCAACAAAAAATACAATATAGTAATTTTAATGGCGGATACAAATTAGCAACCATAATTTCATTTTCGGAAACGCAAATCTAGAAAGTTGGAATGGAAGGAGAAACAAAATATATGCATACACATATATCTATTTTAGATAAAGAATACTCAATATCAATTCCGATTGTGTTGAGAACGCGAAATCTATGAAAGAGGTTTTCCTAGTGAAAACTTCCTAGTAACTGTTCTTTTGTTGAGTCAGTTTTGTTGTTTAAGGAAGTGATTCTCAGATAAAGCCCCTTGTGCTTGAGTGAGTCCTTATGTTGAATCTTAAGGAATATTATATCAAGAGAAACCATGTAATTTTTGACTATATAAGTGTCATGTCTTTTTTAATTAGTGTCTTAAGAAATTCCCTATTCGTTTCTTGTTTACTGCTTTCATGATATACTTTCTTAACGCATTTTCTCCAACTCATCCGTTATAGTAACTGCTGTCTGAAATGATTACTCCAAGTCTCTTGTTTTATGGTATCATTCCCATGCTCAAATCTTCATCATCAAGTGTCTCGTCAGCTGGCTTAGGTGTTCATACATCTCCATAGCACTCGGTCTTTGGTGTTCTGTATCAGTTCAACTAAGAATATTCCTCCATGCCACTGTCTTAAGTTATGCACTATGATTTATCTTGGACTACCTCTACAACTTTTACCAGTGATCTTTCCAGTTGTCACCAGACTTTCCAGTTCTCCTTTTCTCATCACATCACTAAAGAACTTCGTCTTTTTCTCATTGTTGTATATAATGTTCAACTTTCGTTAGCTATTTCCAGGAATCATTGTTAGTTATTCTGGCAGTCCAAGGTATTCGCAACATTTTTCTCAAGCCAAACTCTTCTTAATTTGTTTGCTCACATTACAAGATTCACTGCCATACATCAGAACAGGCTCGGTGTAACATTTAACATGCTCAAATGCTTTACTAAAACCGTAACAGCTTGTGACGACATAGTGAGTTAAATAAATACTTTTGCAGGACTGAAAGAGTAAATAAGTATATTTTACTGGCTGAAAAAAAAGGGTCGGGGTGGGGATGGGGCCGGGAGGGCAAATATTTATAAATAAAGTGTGTCCCTCGTCGGATAAGTTTTTGAGAATCACTGGTTGAGGAGAGCAATAGTTGTGAAGCGACAATTGTCTCTGGCATGTAAGCTGACATCATTTACTGCTGGACAACAACACTCTCGTGGGCGCGGCGCACCAGATGCAGCTTGTCATGTTTGTCGCTACCTGGAGGATGAGAGAATCACATGGAAATAACAAAGGGTTTGAGGTAATCACATCATGGAAACTTTGGGGCGACTGAGAATCAAATGGCAAAAATAATGAGGATACTGAGATCAAACAATTTGAATAAATAATCAGGAAATTGAGCAAATTCCATTATAGAAATAATGACGAGATTAAGAAAATTGCATTATGGAAATGATGAGGAGACTGAGGGAAACGGATGATGGAAAAAATGAGATTGAGAGAACCGGATGATGCGAATTGAAAGAGCCGTACGATGAAAGCAATAGGGAGATTGAGACAACCGTGTGACGGAAATAATGGGAAGATTGAGAGAACCGCATGATGGAAATAGTGGGGAGATTGTGAGAGCCGTATCATACAAAAAATAGGGAGACCGAAAGAGCCAGATGGAAAAAATTAATAGACTGAGATAGCTATATGATGGAAATAATGAGGGGATATAGAGAGCTATATGATGGAAATAATGAGGGGATTAATAGAGCTATATGATAGAAATAATGAGGAGATTGAGAGAGCTATATGATTGAAATAATGAGGAGATTGAGAGAGCTATATGATGGAAGTAATGAGAAGATTGAGAGAGCTATATGATGGAAGTAATGAACAAGCCAACAATGTCGCATACCAGCTTGCCCCAATTTTAAAACACCCTGCTGTCCCAGCTGAGATAAAAAGACAAATTATAAATACAATCTTTATACCGACATTAGGTTATCAATGTCAGACTTGGACATTAACAAAAGAACATGAGAGAAGACTAACCACCTGTGAAATGAGATGTTTGAGAATGGCTGCGAATAAAACCAGAAGAGATCGAGTGAGAAACGATGTGATTACAAGAACTATTGGAACCATACCCATCGTTAAATTTATTGAGAAGCAAAGAATGAAATGGTTTGGTCACCTAATAAGAATGGAACCAACGATGCCAGCATCAAGAGCATACAACATGAAAATCGAAACAACAAGAGACAGGGGAAGACCAAGAAGAAGATGGATTGAAGGAGTCACGGACAACTTGAGACTTCATAACATCACGGCATATGAAGCGACTGAGTGCGCCCTGGCTCGGTTGCCGATCATCTGATAGACTGCGACGCCTAGCGGCACAAGCAGATTTTGACAAAGGAAGAAGAATGAGGAGATTGAGAGAGCTATATGGTGGAAGTAATGAGGAGATTGAGAGAGCTATATGATGGAAGTAATGAGGAGATTGAGAGATCTATATGATGGAAATAATGAGGAGATTGAGAAAGCTATATGATGGAAGTAATGAGGAGATTGAGAGAGCTATATGATGGAAATAATGAGGAGATTGAGAGAGCTATATGATGGAAGTAATGAGGAGATTGAGAGAGCTATATGATGGAAGTAATGAGGATATTGAGAGAGCTATATGATGGAAGTAATGAGGAGATTGAGAGAGCTATATGATGGAAGTAATGAGGAGATTGAGAGAGTTATATGATGGAAGTAATGAGGAGATTGAGAGAGTTATATGATGGAAGTAATGAGGAGATCGAGAGAGTTATATGATGGAAGTAATGAGGAGATTGAGAGAGCTATATGATGGAAGTAATGAGGATATTGAGAGATCTGCATGATGGAAGTGAGGAGATTCAGAGACATAATTTGTAGGTAGGTCACGGTTCTAACAGTCTTTGCTGCTTCTTTTTTTTTTTTTTTTTTTTGCCAGTAGTTTTCAGATGACAAGACTACAGACCCCTATGAAGGGTTTCTAGCTAAGCATGACATCTACTGATCCACGCAGACTGGTCAGAGCAGAGATAGCTGGAAGAAATGAACTTCAGACAGTAAAAACAATGACTCGCTCAAAAGGAGCAGCTAAAAGAGTTGGGCTCGTTGTCAGTCAAGATAAAACAGAATACAATGCAAAAACATGAAAGGGAAAGGAAAAAAATTGGTCACATACAAATTAAAAATATGACAATGAAACAAACGGAAACATTGAAGTACTTTGGTACAAACTTAAACTGCACTACTGTACTAAGAAAAGAACAAGTTTGGAATACGATCTTGAAATAAACGTTTCTATGCCCTACAACATCTACTGAAATCAAATGCTCTCTCATAACACCAAAATCGCAGTATTTAAAAAGCCCAATAAGATCAGTTGTTTCAAGTAGTTATGAAACCTTGAGGACAACTAAACGAGATGAAGACTTATTACAACAGTTTTTAAAAAAAAAATCGGTTTTATGGCGAATCTTTGGATCCATCGAAAAGGCAAGCAGCCAGGAGCAGAGAAGTAAAAATTAATAATGAATTCATGATCTGCTTATATCACCATTGATCACTTGCATTTTGAGAGTTAATAGATTAAAATGGCTGGGGCATATAAAGAGAATAGCAGATGGTAGAAGAGCGAAAATTGTATACACAAGGAAGTCCCGGTCCACGAGGCAGACCAAGAAAACAATAGAGAGATGATATCCAAGCAGACCTACAAACAGTTGGAGTCACTAACTCTAAAGATGTGATCAATAACAGAGACGAATGGAAGCGGGTGATGTCTGCAGCAATAAAACTCAAGGGTTCGAGATGAAAAAAAAAAAAAAAAAAAAGAAGAAGTAATAGTAATTTGGGAAAAAAAGCATTGTTTCGCCTTTCGTGTACCGAGCATAAAGACTTGTATAATCAAAGACGACTGGGCATTCCGTGCATGAGGCTGGCAACATTGTGTCAGCTGCTATCACATGACAGCCATGGGATTTGAGCCCAATACCTTTGGGTTATATTGAATTAGCCTTTACCTCTGGAATCCTGAACCCCTATTTTAAGAGAAAATAAGAAAACACTCTCTGCCTCCTAATAAGCATGTGTTAAAAGGGCAACTTTTTAGGGTTGATTCCTTCAAAGTTGGAGTGCATCTGCATAGAAGGCGAGGAATCAACAGTCTATATCGAACCGCGTGTGTCGAGAACATAAAAATATTTTCGTAACCCCTACCCCTCAACAAAGTACTCACTTTCAAGTTGATCGGCATAAGGAGGAGTCTTTGTACCATGTAGAATCAATGACCAATCTTTGAACAACCCGGTCACCGCGTCCGTCTTGACTCCAATCACTGGCTCCATGACGATGTTCAGTGTCCAGGTGCCACGGGACACTTCTGCCCAAGTGTGGGTGGTCATGAATGGCCAGCGTGTGAATCCGTTCTTGTTGTCATTATCATTGGGTCGCTGGCTTAAAATCATTGAGCTATAATGAATGCACAGAAAAAAAAAAAAAAAAAAAAAAACCTATCAAAGACTGAAAAATAAATGATTTTTAAAAAAATCGTATTTAGTTTTTGTTCATGAATTTGTCAGTGACCCGTGACTGCAAAGCAGACAGATAATCGAGATTGTGCTACCTGACTGCCTTGTCTAGTGCCGACAGAGGTTTAGGATATGGCCCAAAGGAACTACTTTGCAACATAAGACGTAAAAGGGGAAAAAAGGGGGGGGGGGGCAGGCGACGAACTCAGACCACCTCTCCTGTTTGTGACCCAAGGTTGAATGTTTAGCATGTCTGATGTCTAACATAAAATAAAAAAACGAAAGCAGAAGGAAAAACAACTATAAGATGATTATGATATTAAAAAGAAGAAGAAGAAGAAGAAGAAGAAGAAGAAGAAGAAGAAGAAGAAGAAGAAGAAGAAGAAGAAGAAGAAGAAGAAGAAGAAGAAGAAGAAGAAGAAGAAGAAGAAGAAGAAGAAGAAGAAGAAGAAGAAGAAGAAGGAGGAGGAGGAGGAGGAGGAGAAGGAGAAAAAGAAAAAGAAGAAGAAGAAGAAGATGAAAAGGAAGAAGTAGTTGCACAAGCACTTAATTTGATAAGGCCTACTAGTTGTTTTGTAACTGGCCAATCGTCATTTTCTAAAGCTGCATTTTACAATACAAACCACGTAGAGCACACTCGGAAATCATTCCAAACGAAATCCACAGCACACAGTGTACTCAATTCAGTAGCTAGACAATGGAACTATATCCCTAAGTCTACATATGAGGAAAATTTAAGGGCAACAATTGTCAAAAGCAAAAACTTGTATATTTTGGTTGCGTTTATGACACAGCTTTCATTTTTCTTAGAAACCAGATTTCAATTGCTATTGACTGTTTCTCACGTATATTTACTTATTGCCTCTGTTTCATATGCATACAATAGTAGAAGATCTATACAGCGCTTTAATGCCTTTTTCCTCAATTGTTTTCTTATTATAAACAGGCCACCCCATAAATGCTTTTGGTGCCAGAGAACAAAATATACCATTAGAAAAGTAGTCAAACATATGAGTCTTGGCAGAAACCGGAAGCATACTTATGCTGTAACCGCAAAAAGCATCCACCTTAGGTGCCAGCACCAACAGTCCGCCACAATTCAGATGTATTTTACATTGTTGTATTTCACTGACAATAATTCTATGTGTTTCTAACAATGAAATTCTCTCTAGCTATAGTGACATTCACAACTAAATATATAACAACACTACCTACGTTGTTCCCATTGGAGAGGTCAGGTACATGGTGACGCAGCCTCGGTATGTGGACCTGATGGTGACAAAAGCTTGAACATGCTCTAAGTAATTCACCTCGTTCCCTGTTCCTACACAACCATCCGAGTCTATGGTTAAACGTATTGGCTTGCCGAAGGAGAACTCTCTGTAGAGACAACAAGGGTGAAATCATGATGCTTATATTTAAATCAAAAGTTATTTCTAGTTGCTAAATACATCATCGTGTTTCCTGTACAAATAATTGTGTCGCTTTGCAAGTTTTACCAGCAGCCTCGAAGGGGGAGCTTTATGTAATAATTGTGACTAGGTTATATGCGCCAAATAAAATGGTTTGGTATTGCACATCACCAACAGCCCTAAAAAGTGTTGATGCGATCAGAGGAGACAGACCCAAATACTGTCCGACCGGTAGAAGCCATTTGTCAGAACATTCTAGAAATGAAAGGGGACAAGAAGAAAAACTGCCAGTACCATTTTATATGCTGTAACCTACAATATGTGAAGACAACGATCTACGCCAAAGGCAATAAATGCTATTTAACTACATCTGCATTTCAGATTTAAAAAAAATTATATTTGGAAAGATATTTCTTGCGCAGCCAAACTGAACATTGTAAACTTTGCGAAAATTGGTAATTCACAAAGTCAACTTTTTTAAAAGGGCATCGGGGCGGGATAAATGACAAGATTTATTTGAAGACAGAGAGGACAACTTCTGCAATCGCTCCTAAAGAAAGGATTAGAACACGGTATTGTGGTTTACAGTTAGCCTGCGATGTCTGCGCCTGTCTGCCCAGCACATCTGATTTTGGTTAACCCTTAATTAGCCCCCTATACAACATTTGTGCTAGGGGTAGTTGGTCGATTATTTGTTTCTCGAAAATGGCGCCCAGAAACCTACAAGGGGAACAAAGAAGGATTCTATACAGCCTTTTGTTATAACATGGATGGACAGATGACTCACAAACTGACACATTCTTTAGCATGGATGGATAGATGCCTCCCAGACTGACGCATGCTTCAGCAAAGATGGATAGATGCCTCACATACTGACACATGCTTTAGCAAGGATGGATAGATGCCTCCCAAACTGACACATGCTTTGGCAAAGATGTATCAATGACTCATAAATTAACGCATGCTTTGGCAAAGATGGATCAATGCCTCACATACTGACGCATGCTTTGGCAAAGTTGGATCGATGCCTCAAATACTGACGCATGCTTTGGAAAAGATGGATCGATGCCTCACATATGACGCATGCTTTGTCAAAGATGGATCGATGCTTCACAAACTGACGCATGCTTTGGCAAAGATTGATCGATGCCTCATAAACTGACACATGCTTTGGCAAAGATGGATCGATGCCTCACATACTGACGCATGCTTTGGCAAAGATGGATCGATGCCTCATAAACTGACACATACTTTGGCAAAGATGGATCGATGCCTCACATACTGACACATGCTTTAGCATGGATGGATAGATGCCTCACAAACTGAGACATGCTTTAACATGGATGGATCGATGCCTCACAAAATGACTCATGCTCTGGAAGATTACACGATGTAGAGATCGTTATCGCCCACGTTAGAAGGTAATACACTGGTTTCAGAGCTATTCAACTGGTGATCCGCAATCTAAATCTGGCCCCCGGAGGCCTAGCAAGTGGCCCGCGAATCATTGCCAGCTTCATTGTTATAATGATCTTTATATACGAGGAGCAGCTAGCTCAGCGGGGACAATGTCGGGCTCCCATGCGAGGGGCCCGATTTCGACCCCCGATAAGGTGATGCAGTTGTTCTGTTTGGGACAAAATTAAACACCACAACCTTCACAGTTGGTGGCGACAGCAATTGGTAGGTGGCCCAAAATCCCCAGGCTCGTCCCCCTGTCTATACCGCCCTAAAAAGTGGTAAAACAGACAGTAGTGACAGTGACAGTTGACAGATCTTCACATGCTGCGACTCAGCGATCCCTATTTTTAAAATTTCAGCCACTGAGTAAACTTAGTTAAATAGCCCTGGGCCAGTGATTTTGTGGATGACAGCCCCCAAATGACGTACTTCTCTTCGACGACTTCTCCAGCTTTACAATGAAACCTCTCAGGGATCGGCCTCCATTGCTTTGCCATGTTAACCATGCCGGCAGCATCAAGGACACCGTAGCCAAACAGGTGGTTGAACAGCAAGTGTGCTCCATTCAGCTTCCAATGGTGAATGCCGTTGGAGTCGTAGAGACT
>CAJHNH020006259.1:0-13883 GCA_905116865.2 Candidula unifasciata | reverse complement strand
ATTTGACACTTGAAAAAATACTCTAGATGAAAAATTGACATTTTGGGGCTCTTTTGGTGACAAAAAAATAGAAAAGATAAAAGTGAAAAAAAAATTTTACGAAAATGTTCCTAACAACTTTTTTGTGTCCTCCCACTAAACGTGAGCCCCAAAAATTTATTTTACACAAAATGACAGCAAGATGCAGAAGTATTACGAATGTCTGATTTGGCCTTTGTTGTAAAATCTTGGGGGCCCCCAAATTGAGATAACTGAAAGCACAAGATGCCATTTTTCCCAGATTCATGCCTTTCCGGCTTTGCCAAAGCTATTTTTAAAACGGGACCAATTTAGGCGCAGTCTATCAGGGACACTTGCAGATACTCCTAGATGAGAGCTTGGGGACACTGTGGAGCTCCATAGTGTGACAGAAACAATAGATAAAAATAAAAGTGAAAAAACAAATTTTACGGAGAAAGGTTCCTCAAAAACTATGTTTGTGTCCTACCACATAAACCAGTGAGTCCCAGTACAATATGGGGACGACATGAATAGACACGCTAGATGCAGAGTAAGGTAAACTGACTGTCTGATTTTGCATTTTTGTGTACCAGCTTGGGGCAACCGTGACGATAACATAAAAATGAATTACCAGTGACAATTTTGCAGATTTTCTTTACTTACGCGTTTGTCCAAAAAATATGTGCATAAACGTTGCCAAGTTTAGTCTGCAGTCTATCATTTCACATTGATGAGATACTCTAGATGATCCAATTGGGATTTCGTTGCAGCCTCATTTGGTGACAGAAAAATAGATAAGAATAAAAGTGAAAAAACAACATTTTACGAAGAATTGTTCCTAACAACTCTGTTTATGTCCTACCACTAAACATGGAGTCCCAAGACAATTATTTACACATCGAATAGACACGCTAGAGCAGAGTAGTTACACTGAATGTCTGATTTGGCATTTTGGTACAATCTGGGGGCAACAATTGAGATAACATAAAAATGAACCACAAGTGACAATTTTGCAGAATTTATGCCTTTCGCGTTTGGCCAAAAATAATATTTGCAAAAAAGTGCCAAATTTAGTCTCAGTCTATCATTGCACACTTGACGAGATACTCTAGATGAGAAAATGGACACTTTGGAGCTCGTTGGTGACAGAAAATAGATAAGATAAAAGTGAACAACAAATTTTACGAAGAAATGTTCCTAACAACTTGTTTTTGTGTCCTACCACTAAACATTGAGTCCCCAGACAATTATTTTACACATGAATAGACACGCTAAGATGCAGAGTAGTTAAACTGAATGTCTGATTTGGCATTTTTGTACAATCTGGTGGGGCAACAATTGAGATAACATAAAAATGACCACAAGTGACACAAATTTTTCCAGCAGAATTTATGCCTTACGCGTTTGCCAAAAACATATTTGCCAAAAAGTTGCCAATTTAGTCTCAGTCTATCATTTCACACTTGACGAGATACTCTAGATGATAAATTGGACACTTTGGAGCTTCGTTGGTGACAGAAAAATAGATAAGATAAAAGTGAAAAACAAATTTTACGAAAGAATGTTCCTAACAACTTGTTTGTGTTCTACCACTAAACAGTGAGTCCCAGACAATTATTTTACACATGAATAGACACGCTAGATGCAGAGTAGGTAAACTGAATGTCTGATTTGGCATTTTTGTAAAATCTGGGGGCAACAATTGAGATAACATAAAAATGACCACAAGTGACATTTTTCCAGAATTTATGCCTTTCGCGTTGGTCCAAAATCATATTTCAAAAAAGTTGCCAATTTAGTCTCCGTCTATCATTTCACACTTGACGCAGAAATTATAGATGACAAATTGGACACTTTGGAGCTCGTTCGTTGACAGAAAAATAGAATAAGATTAAAAGTGAAAAAACAAATTTTTACGAAGAAAGTGTTCTTAACACTTTTGTTTGTGTCCTACCGCTAAACAGTGAGTCCCAGACATATTTTGTACACATGAATAGGACACGCTAGATGCCAGAGTAGTAAAAATGGATGGGCTGATTTGGCATTTTGGTACAATCTGGGAGCAACAATTGAGATAACATCAAATGAACACAAGTGACATTTTTCCAGAATTTATCTTCCTTACGCGTTTGGCCAAAATAATATTTGCAACAAAGTTGCCAATTTAGTCGCAGTCTATCATTTCACGGATGTAACGAGATACTCTAGATAAGAAATCTGGACACTTTGGAGCTCATTGGTGACAGAAAAATAGATAAGATGAAAGTGTGAAAACAAATTTTACGAAAAATTGTTCCTAACAACTTGGTTTGTGTCCTACCACTAAACAGTGAGGTCCCAGACAATTATTTTTACACATGAATAGACACGCTAGATGCAGAATAGGTAAACTGAATGTTTTGATTTGGACATTTTGGTACAATCTGGGGGCAACAATTGAGATAACATAAAAAATGACCACAATGTGACATTTTTTCCAGAATTTATGCTTTTGTTGACGCGTTTGTGGGGTGTCAAAATCATATTTTTCACAAAAAAGATTGCCAATTTAGTCTCAGTCTATCATTTTGCACTTTGCGGACATACTCTAGATGAGAAATATGGGACACTTTGGAGCTCGCTTGGTGAACAGAAAAATTAGATAAGATAAAAAGTGAAAAACAAATTTTACGAAGAAATGTTCCTAACAACTTGTTTGTGTCCTACCACTAAACATTGAGTCCCCGACAATTATTTTCCAACATGAATAGACACGCTAGATGCAGAGTAGTTAAACTGGATGTCTGCTTTGGCATTTTTGTACAATCTGGGATTCAACAATGGAGATAACATAAAAATGCCCACACAAGCTGACAATTTTGCAAAATTTATGCCTTACGCGTTTGGCAAAAATAATATTTCGCAAACAAAAAGTAGCCATGTTTAGTCTCAGTCTATCATTTCACACTTGACGAGATACTCTAGATGATAAAATTGGACACTTTGGAGCTCCGTTAGGTGACAAGAAAAATAGATAAAATACAAAGGAAAAACAAATTTTAGCGAAGAAATGTGGCCTAACAAATTGTTTGTGTCCTACCACTAAACAGTGAGTCCGACAATTATTTTACACAATAATAGACACGCTAGATGCCGAGTAGGTAAACTGAATGTCTGATTTGGCATTTTGGTACAATCTGGGGCAACAATTGAGGATAACATTAAAAATGACTACAATTGACATTTTTTCCCAGAATTTATGCCTTTCGCGTTTTGCCAAAAATCATATTTTCCAAAAAGTTGCCAATTTTGTCTCAGTTCTATCATTTCACACTTGACGAGATAACTCTAGATGAGAAATTGGACAACTTTGGAGCTCGTATCGGTGACAGAAAAAAATAGATAAAATAAAAGTGACAAACAAATTTTACGAAGAATTTCCTAACAAACTTGGTTGTGTCCCTACCACTAAACATTGAGTCCCAGACAATTATTTACACATAGAATAGACACGCTAGATGCGGAGTAGGTAAACTGATGTCTGGATTTTGGCATTTTTGTACAATCTGGGGGCAACAATTGAGATAACATAAAAATGAAACCACAAGTGACATTTTGCAGAAATTATGCCTTACGCGTTTGGCCAAAATCTATTTGCCAACAAAAAGTTCGCCAATTTAGTCACAGTCTATCATGTTCACACTTGACACGAGATACTCTAGATGGAGAAAATTGGACACTTTGGAAGCCCGTTGGGGACAAGAAAAATAGATAAGATAAAAGTGGAAAAAAAAAATTTTACGAAGAATTGTTCCTAACAACAACATTGTTTGTGTCCTACCACTAAACAGTGAGTCCCAGACAATTATTTTTACACCTGAATAGACACGCTAGATGCAGTGAGTAGGTTAAACTGGATGTCTGATTTGGCATTTTGGTAAAATCTGAGGGGCAACAAATTTAGATAACATAAAAATGACCACAAGAGTTACATTTTTCCAGAAAAATTTTATATGCCTTTCGCGTTTGGCCAAAATCATATTTTCCAAAAAAATTGCCAATTTAGTCTCAGTCTATCATTTCACCACTTGACGAGATACTCTAGATGAGAAATTGGACACTTTGGAGCTCAAAGGTGACAGAAAAAATAGATATAGATAAAAGTGAAAAACAAATTTTTACGAAGAATTGTTCATAACAACTTGTTTGTGTCCTACCACTAAACATTGAGTCCAGACAATTATTTTACACATGAATAGACACGCTAGATGCAGAGTAGGTAAACTGAATGTCTGATTTGGCATTTTGGAACAATCTGGGGGCAACAATTGAGATAACAAAAAAATGACCACAAGTGACATTTTTTCCAGAATTTATTGCCTTTCGCGTTTGGCCAAAATAATATTTCCAAAAGTTGCCAATTTTAGTCTCAGTCTATCATTTCCCACTTGACGAGATTACTCTAGATGATAAATTGGACACTTTGGAGGCTCATACGGTGACAGCAAAAATAGATAAGATAAAAGTGAAAAACAAATTTTACGAAGAAAATGTTCCTAACAACTTGTTTGTGTCCTACCACTAAACAGTGAGTTCCAGACAATTATTTACACATGAAAATAGACACGGCTAGATAGCAGAGTAGGTTAAAAACTGAATGTCTGATTTGGCATTTTGGTACAATCTGGGGGGGGCAACAATTGAGATAACATAAAAATGACCCACAAGTGACATTTTCCAGAATTTATGCCTTTCGCGTTTGGCCAAAATCATATTTTTGCAAAAACACGTTGCCAATTTAGTCTCAGTCTATCATTTCACACTTGACGAGATACTCTAGATGAGAAAATTGGAACACTTTGGAGCTCGTTGGTGACAGAAAAATAGATAAGATAAAAGTGAAAAAACAAATTTTACGAAGAAATGTTCCTAACAACTTGTTTTGTGTCCTACCACTAAAACATTGAGTCCCAGACAATTATTTTACACATGAATAGACACGCTAGATGCAGAGTAGGTAAACTGAATGTCTGATTTGGCATTTTTTGTACAATCTGGGGGCAACAATTGAGATAACATAAAAATGACCACAAGTGACATTTTTGCAGAATTTATGCCTTTCGCGTTAGCCAAAATCATAATTTTTCAAAAAAGTTGCCAATTTAGTCTCAGTCATATCATTTCACACTTGACGAGATAATCTAGATGAGAAAATTGGACACTTTGGAGCTCATAGGTGACCAAAAAAATAGATAAGACAAAAGTGAAAAACAAATTTTACGAAGAAATGTTCCTAAAAACTTGTTTGTGTCCTACCACTAAACAGTGAGTCCCAGGACAATTGTTTTACACAGACAATTATTTACACATGAATAGACACGCTAGATGCAGAGTAGGTAAACTGAATGTCTGATTTTTGCATTTTTGTTACCAATATGGGGGCAACAATTGAGATAACATAAAAAATGACCACAAGTGACAATTTTGCAGAATTTATGCCTTTTCGCGTTTGGCCAAAAGTCATATTTGCCAAAAAGTTGGCCAATTTAGTCTTCAGTCTATCATTTCACACTTGACGAGATACTCTAGATGAGAAATTGGACACTTGGAGCTCGTTGGTGACAGAAAAATAGATAAGATAAAAGTGAAAAAACGAATTTTACAAAGAATTGCGTCCTAACAACTGGTTGTGTCCTACCACTTAAATATTGAGTTCCAGACAATTATTTTACACATGATAGACACGCTAAATGCAGAGTAGGTAAAACTGGAATGTCTGATTGGCATTTTAGTACAATCTGGGGGCAACAATGAGATAACAGTAAAAAATGACAAAAAAACACAAGTGACATTTTTCCAGAATTATGCCTTTCGCGTTTGCGCCAAAGTCATATTTTCTAAAAAAGTTGCCATTTAGTCTCAGTCTATCATTTCACACTTGACGAAGATACTCTAGATGAGAAATTAGGACACTTTGGAGCCTCGTTGGTGACAGAAAAAATAGATTAAGATAAAAGTGAAAAACAAATTTACGAAGAATTGTTCCTAACAACTTGTTTTGTGTACCTACACTAAACAGTGAGTCCCAGACAATTATTTTTTTTTTTTTTACACATGATTAGACCGCTAGATGCAGAAGTAGGTAAACTGGATGTCTGATTTGGCATTTTTGTACAATCTGGTTGCAACAATTGAGATAACATAAAAAATTAACCACAAGTGGACATTTTTGCACAGAATTTATGCCTACCACGTTTGGCCCAAATATCATATTTTCCAAAAAGTTGCCAATTTAATTTAGTCCTCAGTCTATCATTTCACCACTTGACGAGATACTCTAGATGATAAATTGGACACTTTTGAGCTCGTTGGTGACAGAAAAATAGATACGATAAAAGTGAAAAACAAATTTTACGAAGAATTGTTTCTAACAACTTGTTTGTGTCCTACCACTAAACAGTGAGTCCCAGACAATTATTTTTACACATGAATAGACACGCTAGATGGCAGAGTAGGTAAAACTGAATGTCTGATTTGGCATTTTGGGACAATCTGGGAGGCAACAATTGGAGATAACATAAAAATGACCCACAAGTGACACTTTTCCAGGAATTTTATGCCTTACGCGTTTGGCCAAAAATAATATTTTCCCCCCAAAAAGTTGCCAATTTTAGTCTCAGTCATATCATTTCCACACTTGACGAGATACTCTAGATGATAAATTGGACTACTTTGGAGCTCGTTGGTGACAGAAAAATAGAGAAGATAAAAGTGAAAAACAAATTTTTACGAAGAATTGTTCCTAACAAACTTGTTTTGTGTCCTACCACTAAACAGTCAGTCCCAGACAATTATTTTACACATGAATAGACACGCTAGATGCAGAGTAGTTAAACTGAATGTCTGATTTGGCATTGGGTGGTACAATCTGGGGGCAACAATTGAGATAACATAAAAATGACCACAAGTGACATTTTTTCAGAATTTTATGCCTTTCGCGTTTGGCCAAAATAATATTTTCCAAAAAAAAAAGTTGCCAATTTTAGTCTCAGTCCTATCATTTCACACTTGACGAGATACTCTAGATGAGAAATTGGACACTTTGGAGCTCATAGGTGGACCAGAAAAAATAGATAAGATAAAAGTGAAAAACAAATTTTACGAAGAAATTGTTCCTAACAACTTGTTTGTGTCTACCACTAAACAGTGAGTCCCAGACAATTATTTTTACACATGAATAGACACGCTAGATGCAGAGTAGTTAAACTGGATGTCTGATTTGGGCATTTTGGTACAATCTGGGGGCAACAATTGAGAAATAACATAAAAAGTACCCCACCATAGTGACAATTTTGCAGAATTTATGCCTTTCCTCGTTTAGCAAAAATCAAATTTTCCAAACTGTCGCCAATTTAGGTCTCAGTCTATCATTTCACACTTAAACGCATTAGTAATCAGATGATAAATTGAACACTTGGGAGCCTCATAGGTGACAGAAAATAGATAAGATAAAAGTGAAAAACAAATTTTACGAGAAATGTTCCTAACAACTTGTTGTGTCCCACCACTAAACAGTGAGTCCCAGACAAAATTATTTACACATGAATAGACCACGCTAAATGCAGAGTAGTAAACGATGATCTGATTGGCATTTGTACATCTGGGAGGCTACAATTGGAGATAAAATAAAAAATAACCACAAGTGACATTTCCAGCATTTAGCTTCGCGTTTGTCATATTCTAAAAGTTGCCAATTTAGTCTCCACTCTATCATTTCACACTGACAAGATACTCTAGATGAGAAATTGGACACTTTGGAGCTCATAGGTGCAGAAAAATAGATAAGATAAGTTTTCTTTAAAACAAATTTTACGAAGAAATCGTTCTAAACAACTGTTGTGCTACCACTAAACAGTGAGTCCCAGACAATTATTTTACACATGAATAGACACGCTAGATGCAGAGTAGGTAAACTAAATGTCTGATTTGGCATTTTGGTACAATCTGGGAGCAACTATTGAGATAACATAAAAATGACCACAAGTTACAATTTTGCAGAATTTATGCCTTACGCATTTGGCAAAAATAATGTTTTCTAAAAAGTTGCCAATTTAGTCTCAGTCTATCATTTCACACTTGACGAGATACTCTAGATGAGAAATTGGACACTTTGGAGCTCGTAGGTGACAGAAAAATAGATAAGATAAAAGTGAAAAACAAATTTTACAAAGAAATGTTCCTAACAACTTGTTTGTGTCCTACCACTAAATATTGAGTCCCAGACAATTATTTTACACACGAATAGACACGCTAGATGCAGAGTAGGTAAACTAGATGTCTGATTTGGCATTTTTGTACAATCTGGGGGCAACAATTGAGATAACATAAAAATGACCACAAGTGACATTTTTTTAGAATTTATGCCTTTCGCGTTTGGCCAAAATCATTTTTTTTTCAAAAAGTTGCCAATTTAGTCTCAGTCTATCATTTCACACTTGACGAGATACTCTAGATGAGAAATTGGACACTTTGGAGCTCGTTGGTGACAGAAAAATAGATAAGATAAAAGTGAAAAACAAATTTTACGAAGAAATGTTCCTAACAACTTGTTTGTGTCCTACCACTAAACAGTGAGTCCCAGACAATTATTTTACACATGAATAGACACGCTAGATGCAGAGTAGTTAAACTGAATGTCTGATTTGGCATTTTTGTACAATCTGGGGGCAACAATTGAGATAACATAAAAATGACCACAAGTGACAATTTTGCAGAATTTATGCCTTACGCGTTTGGCCAAAATAATATTTATGCAAAAAAGTTGCCAATTTAGTCTCAGTCTATCATTTCACACTTGACGAGATACTCTAGATGATAAATTGGACACTTTGGAGCTCGTTGGTGACAGAAAAATAGATAAGATAAAAGTTAAAAAACAAATTTTACGAAGAAATGTTCCTAACAACTTGTTTGTGTCCTACCACTAAACAGTGAGTCCCAGACAATTATTTTACACATGAATAGACACGCTAGATGCAGAGTAGTTAAACTGGATGTCTGATTTGGCATTTTTGTACAATCTGGGGGGCAACAATTGAGATAACATAAAAATGACCACAAGTGACAATTTTGCAGAATTTATGCCTTACGCGTTTGGCCAAAATCATATTTTCCAAAAAGTTGCCAATTTAGTCTCAGTCTATCATTTCACACTTGACGAGATACTCTAGATGAGAAATTGGACACTTTGGAGCTCGTTGGTGACAGAAAAATAGATAAGATAAAAGTGAAAAACAAATTTTACGAAGAATTGTTCCTAACAACTTGTTTGTGTCCTACCACTAAACAGTGAGTCCCAGACAATTATTTTACACATGAATAGACACGCTAGATGCAGAGTAGTTAAACTGGATGTCTGATTTGGCATTTTTGTACAATCTGGGGGCAACAATTGAGATAACATAAAAATGACCACAAGTGACAATTTTGCAGAATTTATGCCTTACGCGTTTGGCCAAAATAATATTTTCCAAAAAGTTGCCAATTTAGTCTCAGTCTATCATTTCACACTTGACGAGATACTCTAGATGAGAAATTGGACACTTTGGAGCTCGTTGGTGACAGAAAAATAGATAAGATAAAAGTGAAAAACAAATTTTACGAAGAAATTGTTCCTAACAACTTGTTTGTGTCCTACCACTAAACAGTGAGTCCCAGACAATTATTTTACACATGAATAGACACGCTAGATGCAGAGTAGGTAAACTGAATGTCTGATTTGGCATTTTTGTACAATCTGGGGGCAACAATTGAGATAACATAAAAATGACCACAAGTGACAATTTTGCAGAATTTATGCCTTTCGCGTTTGGCCAAAATAATATTTTCCAAAAAGTTGCCAATTTAGTCTCAGTCTATCATTTCACACTTGACGAGATACTCTAGATGAGAAAATTGGACACTTTGGAGCTCGTTGGTGACAGAAAAATAGATAAGATAAAAGTGAAAAACAAATTTTACGAAGAAATGTTCCTAACAACTTGTTTGTGTCCTACCACTAAACAGTGAGTCCCAGACAATTATTTTACACATGAATAGACACGCTAGATGCAGAGTAGGTAAACTGAATGTCTGATTTGGCATTTTGGTACAATCTGGGGGCAACAATTGAGATAACATAAAAATGACCACAAGTGACATTTTTCCAGAATTTATGCCTTTCGCGTTTGGCCAAAATCATATTTTCCAAAAAAGTTGCCAATTTAGTCTCAGTCTATCATTTCACACTTGACGAGATACTCTAGATGAGAAATTGGACACTTTGGAGCTCATTGGTGACAGAAAAATAGATAAGATAAAAGTGAAAAACAAATTTTACGAAGAATTGTTCCTAACAACTTGTTTGTGTCCTACCACTAAACAGTGAGTCCCAGACAATTATTTTACACATGAATAGACACGCTAGATGCAGAGTAGTTAAACTGGATGTCTGATTTGGCATTTTTGTACAATCTGGGGGCAACAATTGAGATAACATAAAAATGACCACAAGTGACATTTTTCCAGAATTTATGCCTTACGCGTTTGGCCAAAATCATATTTTCCAAAAAGTTGCCAATTTAGTCTCAGTCTATCATTTCACACTTGACGAGATACTCTAGATGAGAAATTGGACACTTTGGAGCTCATAGGTGACAGAAAAAAAGATAAGATAAAAGTGAAAAAAATTTTACGAAGAAATGTTCCTAACAACTTGTTTGTGTCCTACCACTAAACAGTGAGTCCCAGACAATTATTTTACACATGAATAGACACGCTAGATGCAGAGTAGTTAAACTGAATGTCTGATTTGGCATTTTTGTACAATCTGGGGGCAACAATTGAGATAACATAAAAATGACCACAAGTGACAATTTTGCAGAATTTATGCCTTACGCGTTTGGCCAAAATAATATTTGCGAAAAAATTTGCCAATTTAGTCTCAGTCTATCATTTCACACTTGACGAGATACTCTAGATGAGAAATTGGACACTTTGGAGCTCATAGGTGACAGAAAAATAGATAAGATAAAAGTGAAAAACAAATTTTACGAAGAAATGTTCCTAACAACTTGTTTGTGTCCTACCACTAAACAGTGAGTCCCAGACAATTATTTTACACATGAATAGACACGCTAGATGCAGAGTAGGTAAACTGAATGTCTGATTTGGCATTTTTGTACAATCTGGGGGCAACAATTGAGATAACATAAAAATGACCACAAGTGACAATTTTGCAAGAATTTATGCCTTAACGCGTTTGGCCAAAATCATATTTTCCAAAAAGTTGCCAATTTAGTCTCAGTCTATCATTTCACACTTGACGAGATACTCTAGATGATAAATTGGACACTTTGGAGCTCATAGGTGACAGAAAAAATAGATAAGATAAATGTGATTGGTTGAAAACAAAATTTTACGAGAAAATGTCCTAACAAACATGTTTGTGTCATACATAAACAGTGAGGCACAGAAAATTATTTACACATGAATAGACACGTAGACGCAGAGTAGGTAAACTAAATGTCTGATTGGCATTTTGGTTACATTGGAGGCAATACAATTGAGATAACATAAAAACAATAACACAAGTGACATTTTCCCAGAATTTATGCCTTACGCGGGTGGCCAAAATCATTTTTCCAAAAAAGTTGCCAATTTAGTTCTCCAGTCTATCATTTCACCACTGGACAAGATACTTTAGATTAAGAAATAGTACACTTTGAGCTCATAGGACTCGGCGTGACAGCCAAACAATCTGATAAGATAAAAGTGAAAAACAAATTTTACGAAGGACATGTTACATAACAACTGTTTGTGTCATAACACACTAAACAGTAAGTCCAGGACAAATTTTTTTACACATGAAAGAGACACGCACTAAATGCAGCAGTATTTAAACTGGATGTCTGATTGGCATTTTTGTAACATCTGGGGGCTACAATTGAGTTAACATAAAAAATAACCCACAAGTGACATCGTTTTGCAGAAGTTATGCCATTACGCGTTGGGCCAAAAATAATATTTGCTAAAAAGTTGAAATTTAGTATCACTCCATCATTTCACCCTTGACAAGATACTCTAGATGAGAAATGGAACTTTTGGAGCTCATAGGTGACAGAAAAAAGATAAGATAAGAGAAAAGATGAAAAAGTTACAAAATTTTACGAAGAACTGTTCCTAACAAACTAGTTTGTGTCCTACCACTAAACATTGAGTCCCCAGACAATTATTTTACACATGAATAGACACCGCTAGATGCAGGAGTAGGTAAATGCTGAAATGTCTGATTTGGCCATTTTTTGGTACAATCTCCCGGCGCCCGCGGAGCAACAATTGAACTGGTATAACATAAAAATGACCACAAGTGACAATTTTGCAGAATTTATGCCTTACGCGTTTTGCCAAAATATCATATTTTCAAAAGTTGCCAATTTAGTCTCAGTCTATCATTCACACTTGACAGGCAGATACTCTAGAGATGATAAATTGGACACTTTGGAGCTCATAGGTGACAGAAAAATAGATAAGATAAAAGTGTGGAAAAACAAATTTTACGAAGAAGGTTCCTAACAACTTGTTTGGAAAGTCCTACAACCTAAACAGTGAGTCCCAGACAATTATTTTACACATGAATAGACACGCTAGATGCAGAGAGAAGTTAAACTGGATGTCTGATTTGGCATTTTTTGTACAATCTGGGGAGGCAACAATTGAGATAACATAAAAATGACCACAAGTGACATTTTTTCCAGAATTTTATGCTTTCGCGTTTGGCCAAAATCATATTTCTAAAAAAAGTTGCCAATTTAGTCTCAGTCTATCATTTCACATTTGACGAGATACTCTAGATGAGAAATTGGACATTTGGAGCTCATAGGTAACAGAAAAAATGATTAAGATAATAAGTGAAAAACACATTTTACCACGAATTATTCCGAATCAACTTGATTTGTGTCCCTACCACTAAACAGTGAGTCCCATACAATTATTTTACACATGGAGAACTTAGCACGTAGATGCAGCAGAGTAGGTAACAACGGAAATGTCTAATTTGGCATGTTGGGTACCAAATCTGTGGCCGGCAAACCAATTCGAGATAACAGAAAACAATGGCCCACAAGTGAGATTTTTTCCGGAGTTATGCAATCCGCGTTTAGCTACAATCATATATTTCCAACAATATGTTGCCAATTTACGTATGAGTCTCAGTCTATCATTCACACACTTGACGAGATACTCTAGATGAGAAATTCGGACACTTGTGGAGACTCAGGAGTGACAGAAAAAATGAGTTACGATACGAGTGAAAAAACAAAGTTTACTAAAGAATGTTTCTAACAACTTGTTTGTGTCCTACCACCTAAAACCATTAGAGTCCCAGACAATTATTTTAGCACATGAATAGACACTCTAGATGCAGAGTAGGTTACACTGGCATGTCTCATTTTGCATTTTTGTATAAAAAATAAAAAACAAAAAAACAAATTGAGGGGCAACAAAATAAAAGAAAAAAGAAAAAATAACAAAAAAAACAAAACAATCAGTGGCAACAGTTGAGATAACATAAAAATGACCACAAGTGCACCATTTTGCAGCATTTATGCAGTACGCGTCTGGCCACAATTCTATTTTCTAAAAAGTTAGCCAATTTCGGGTCTCGTCTATCATTTCACATTTGATGAGAATACTCTAGATGAGACAATTGGACCCTTTCGAGCTCTTAGGTTACAAGAAAAATAGATAAGAAATGAGTGAAAAACAAAATTTACGAAGAAATGTTACCTAACACTTGTTTGTGATCCTCCCCTAAACAGTCATCCCAGACAATTATTTTACTACATGAATAGACACGCAGATGCAGA
>CAJHNH020006258.1:5000-13886 GCA_905116865.2 Candidula unifasciata | reverse complement strand
TCGATATTTACTAAGGATATATAAAGCCGCCAGAAAGAACCAATCACTTTTGGCCGCCATCTTTTACTAAGGATAAAGAGAGATCGATTTCTGAAATGCGGCCCGTATTACGCTACCCCACTACTCACATAACATATACTGTTACAGACAGAACAACACATAACATATACTGTTACAGATAGAACAACACAGCACATATACTGTTACAGACAGAACAACACAATACATATACTGTTACAGAGCAACAAAAAACATATTATGTTACAGTCAGAAGAACACAGAACATATACTGTTGCAGACAGAACAACACAGAAAAGAATATACACTGATACAGACAGAAGAACACAGAACATATACTGTTACAGATAGTACAGGGATATCCTGATACAGACAGAACAACACAGAACATATACTGTTACAGATAGTTCAGGGATATTATGTTACAGTCACAACAACACACAACATATACTCTTAACGACAGAACAACATAAAACGCACTGGTACAGACAGAACAACACAGAATATTTGCTGCTACAGACAAAGCTGACGCAGTCTATCACATAAACATTGCAAATATATCTTTCAGTGGACTTGGCAACATTTGCCGGCTCGCCCACGAACCCCGCATACCTGATGGACCATAGTGATACCACGTGCAACCCCTTTAATAAAACAACGGCTCGCGTGCAGCTGAACGCTGACTACCCACTCACCTGGTTCAGGATGGTCATCAATTATTCAAGTACGTCACAGTGGTCAGTGCTGTCTGTTCGATATCTTTGTTGGGTGTGATCTACTATAATCTCTCTAGCCGAACTAGGTCACGGTTCGTTGATAGATTTTTTTAAAACTCGTCTGCTGTCCGGAGGGTCTGACTTATCTTGCATTTGCGTTTTTCTTCCAAAAATTGAGAGAATGCCTGTGACATAGGTTGCAGCATTCTCTAAGGGGGGGTGGGGGGGGTGTTGTGGGTTAGAACTAGTTTGTAAATGTTTTTGTAGTGTTAAAAGCGGTGGCGTTCTTAAATATACAACACTCTATATAAACGCATTGCCAAACACCCCCCAACAGTGTGCCAATGTAGGGTGACTGGAGGCCGACCAATCAGAAGCGAGCTAGTGTGTAAAGTGGGGAGATTATCGTGGATCTTACCAAAAACTGGCCATCCTTGTTGTGGCGGTTGTCGCTGACCAAATTATCTTCTGACATATACTACAAGGGTGCTGTCCTATGTAGGTGAATCAAAGTCAATAAATATAGTGACACTTCGAGAATGTTTCTTGTGTATTCGAATTCTAACACATTGTATTCGGTAATAAACGATGAAATCTGAAACAGTCGTTGAAGAGGAAGGCAGCGAGATCAATACAACAATGGCTTATCTTTACGAAACGGTCACACAAGAACAAGGATCTGATCTCTAATTCTGGTGACTTCATTAGATAAGGAAACATTACAGCTTACGGCCTATCGGCTCAAGACATGATTATGATGATAATGGTAGTAAAGATGATAAAGATGGTATTCAACAAAAGCAAAAAGTGCCGATTTTATTGTAATATTTTTTCCCTCCAAGTCCACTGTTCAATGGTAATACCAAATGCGTCACTAAACAACTCGTTCGTAAGCCCATTTCAGATTGCTTATGTACAACTGTGGGACTTTTAATACCTTGAACAAAATATCTTCTTCTTCAGCATTCCGATTAATTGAGTTCATTGCTGCAGATATCACCCGCCCCCTTTCATTTCTCTGTTTAGCCTTCTTTTGGCAATGTATGCCGACCACCTGGTACTGTGGTGCACCAATGAACATGCAACAAAAGCCACAAAAACACTACAGCAGGCTACAAATGCACTTGAGGCATGGGCCAATAGATTGTCAGCATCAATACAGACAAATGTAGAACCACACTATTCACCATCTCCCCAAAGCAAAAGGCCGGTACCATCAAAATAAACGGAATACCCCTGAGAGATGATAAAGAGTCTACATACCTAGGAGTCACATTTGATGACAGGTTGACATGGAGAAAACATATCAACAAGGCAGCAACCAAAGCCAGGAGAAAGACAGCGATACTAAGAAAACTGAGTGGAACCACATTAGGAGCCAGTGGGAAAATACTCAATAAAGTATACAAGCAGAGCATACAACCACACTTGGAATAAGGGTCAACTGCATAGTGTTCAGCATCTAGTACCACATTAAAGGAGTTAGACAAAGTGCAAAATCAAGCGCTCAGAGTCATCACAGGAGGGATGAAATCAACCCCTATATTAGAAATAGAGAAAGCTGGGAAAACACAGGCACTGAGAGAACGCAGAGATACAAAGTTGCAAATACAAGCTGAAAAGTTCCTCAGTATGCCAGATCACCCGATGGAAAATAGATTTAAGAACATAGCCTTGGGACGGTTAAAAAGAAGCAGCTTTATACGCCAAGCAAAAAGAATATGTAGACAAACTCCTGACCTTCCAGAAATTGGTTGCCCACTTAAAAGTATTCCGGAACAAACGTCACGGAGACAAAAATGTAAACTAACGGTACAAATCCAGACAAATGTGAAAGTGATATTTGACAAGAAAGAGCAAGATAGTGTACAACGCAGAATGGCCACCCTCAGTTATATTGATGAAGAATACCCACAAGAACAATGGGTCAGAGTCTATACAGATGGGTCCGCAGAAAGTGCGTTAAAATGGTGGCGCTGGAGTGTACATCGAATTCCCAGATGGTACTAGGGATAAGTCCAGCGTACCAACCGGGAAGTACTGCCATAACTATGATGCAGAAACCCAGGCTATCAAGATAGCTACAGAGAAACTGCTAAATACCAACCTTGGCTCACAGTATGTGGTAATGCTGACAGATGCTAAATCAGTACTTGAAGCACTCAAGTCTATGAAACTACCAGAATTGCAAATACTGCTGACACAACTCAGTCTTCAGCGAAGAGTCGTAATGCAGTGGATACCTTCTCATTGTGGAGTGCCTGGAAATGAGAAAGCTGATCAGCTGGCAGGTGAAGGTGCGACAAAAGAGCAGCCGGATGTACCAGTCACATACCACCAAAAGAAAAGAATCATTAAATCGATCAGGAAACCACCAGCCCCAGCACAAGACGACTATTTTATTATGGACAGACCAGAACAAGTCATTATCCTCCGCATCAGAACAGGGCACAACCGATTACGTAACCACATGTACACAAAATTCAAGATAGGTGTATCAGCCATATGCACCTGTGGAAATGTGCCCCAGACAAAAGAGCATATACTCCAGGACTGCACCGATTTTGACACATTAAGGCAAACCTTTTGGCCAGAAAGAACAACAGTGGAGCGTAAACTCTATGGACCACTGAATGAACTAACAACGACAGTGAAATTTATACAAGAGACAAAACTGCTGATATAGACAGCTTATTTCAGTCGAACGAAAGAAGAAGAAGAAGAAGCCTTCTCTTTCCAGTTGGTGACACGAAGTGTTTGCAGGTCTGTCTGGATATTATCTCTCCATCGTCTTTTTGGTCTCCCTCGTGGTCTACGACCATTCATCTCCCTGGTGTATAAAGTTTTTACTTCTCTGTCATCTGACATTCTTTCAATATGCCCCAACCATTTCAGTCTATTAGCTTTCATGATGCCAGTGATCAGGGGTGATTTAGATTATGAATTTTGTTGTTGCTTTTTACTCTCCATTCACCACTGTTTGCATCTTTGATGGGTCCAAAGATTCGTCGTATGACTCTGTTTTTGAAAACGTGGAATAAGGCTTCATATCTTTTAGTTGTGCTCCAAGTTTCAGAGCCATATGACACGACTGGTCTTATCTACGTTTGATATATTTTGATCTTGGTGTTGCGAGACAGACACTTTGACTTTAGCAGATGTTGGAGGGCATTTTATACTTAATTTCCAGATTTTATTCTAGATTGTGTCCAACACCACAAACTGTGGACTGTTATGATTAGTATTGGGTTTCCAGCGCATTTAGTGCATTTAATTGAATATATCACGAACAACAAGCAGCCATTAGAGCAGCTGGTGAAACATCTGATTGATTCGAGGTGCAAAGGGGGATGAGACAGGGGGCATTCTTTCACCATACCTATTCAATATATACGCAGAAAATATAATGAGAAATGTCAAAAATGATCAGACTTGTGACAGTTATGATCCGCTAAAAATTGGTGGCAACCCTATTCCGGAACTTCGCTACGCAGATGACACAGTCCTTCTTTCGAACAACGTGAAGGGAATAGAAAATTTAATATTGTCTGTCCAAATCTACAGTGAAGAACTCAGTCTGTTCTTGAATTTAAAGAAGACGAAAATAATGCTCACATATAAAACTGGCTGTCACCTTCCCATGATGAAAAAATTGACAATGTCACAAACTTTCAATATCTAGGATCTATAATAAACAACTATGGAGACTGTTCGACAGAAATTAAAAGGAGGTTGGCCATAGCAATGCAAACATTGAACAGCCATAAAAGTCTATGGTTAAGCACCAGCAAAGAGATCAAAATTAGAATTTTGAGAGCATGCATCTTCCCTGTGGCTACATCCGGATGTGAATCGTGGACTATCTCTCAGCCCTTAAGAAAGAGAATATGGGCTTTTGAGCTGCAATGCTATAGAAAGATTCTCAGAAAATCTTGGACAAAGAAGATTATAAATATTGAAATCTTAAAAGATCTGAACATCAAGGAAGATTGGCTAATAAACACCATGTTTTCTCGAAAACTGAAATATTTTGGTCATATTTAGCGCCACGACGGATTGGAAAAAAAATATAGAAGAAAGCATGGTACCAGGAAGGAGGGACAGGGGCCGACCGGCACGAAGATGGGCACAGGATATAAGTGACTCCTTGAGTATGAAAGTGCATTAGGCGGGAAAGCTGGCGTGGGACCGAGTTTCTTTCAGGCAGACTGTGATGAGAGCGACGTTCTGCAAAGGACCTGCTACATGATGATGATTATTCTAGATTGTATTTCTTCCCTCATCATGTTGGAGCAGTTGAAGTTTGCACCCAAGTACTTATACGTTTTCGTTCGTTTAATTTTCATATTATCGACTTGTTTGTGGCTGGAGTTCATATCCTTTCCCTTTCTTGTGATTATCATGTATTATATCTGATCTTGATTGATAACTAGTACCATTTCTGAGCTGATTCTTTTAAGACATTCCGTGTTTTAACAGTCTCTAGTTCATTTTCTCCAACGATATCAAATGTCATCAGCATATCCAAGTATTCTTGTAGATTCTCCTGTAGTACATACTTGTTTCAATTTCCTTACAATTTTCCCCAGTGCCAAGTTGAAAAGAAGTGGGGACAGAGCATCACATTGCTTTAAACCAGATGTTATTTGAAAAGGGTCTAAGTTTCTGCCCTTATATATTACTATATTACGAGTGTCTTCCATACATAGTTTGGTCATGCTAATTAACCTTTTTTGTTATTCCAATGTTCTTCAAAGCATTCCATAAACAGTTTCTATGCACACTATCATACGTCTTTTTAAAATCCACAACAAACATTATGAACATTTTTTCTATATTCCCAATTTTGCTCTGATATTTTCCGTAAAACGAATATCTGATGTATTATTGTTGATCAGTTCTGTCAGAAACCCGCAGGGTAATCTCCCAGTATATCTTTGACGTATGGTTTCAGCCGGTCTAGCTGTACCGACGATAATATCTTAAAGCTTGTAGATAATAGTGATATTCCTCTATAATTTTCACACTTATACTTGTCTCCTTTCTTAAAAATGGATATTAATAAAGTCACTTTCCATTAATGGGGTAGTTTCTCTGTCTTCCGAATTAGTTTTATTATTTCATATACTTCACATGTAATGCATGATCACCTTCTTTTAAAAGCTCAGCTGCAATTCCATCAGCACCAGTTACATTATTTTTTTTAAAGCCGTCCTATAGCCTACAGCAAAATATGGAACTCTAAATTGCATAGTTTTCAAACCAAACTACGTATGGCTAGCGGAATTATTAAAGCCAGTACGACAATCATTTGAGCCCAAAATACTTAGAGATTCATTTGAACTGGCAGAAATACTAGACATAATGTATGTAAATCAAACATACATGGCATCAATGGATGTAGCATCACTATTTACAAACGTGCCCTTGGAAGAAACCGTGAAAATTATGTGACCGTATAGAAAATAAAAATCTGCAAGTAGGTTTACCTATTTCAAAACTTGAAGAACTTTTACTGTTGTGCACTTCGAACATCAGTTTCAGTTTTCTTAAGCAGTCTTACCGCTAGATTGACGGTGTGGCTATGGGAAGCCCTCTAGGCCCTATTCTAGCGGACATCTTTATGGCACACTTGGAAGAACAGATGTCCATTGATATTGATAGTTTAGTATTTTACCGACTTTACGTTGATGACATACTCATCATCGCCACAAACAAACAACAGGCAGAGTCGTTTCACACAAAAATGAACCAAATGCACAAAAACATCACAGTGTCACTACAACATGAAAGTAGCAACACCTTGGTATTGTTAGACATTTTAATTAGACGTGGAGATGATGGCACTATTGAAAGATCAGTTTATCGTAAAGACACTTGGACAGGCCAGTACATCCATTTCAACAGTTTTGCACCTTTGCAATACAAACGTGGTCTAGTGAGGACATTATTCCACCGTGCTAGGAAGATTTGTTCCATCGACACGCTACAAGCTGAGTTTGAAACGATTAAACAAACACTGCTTTCTAATGGATATCCAGGTGGTTTATTTAAGTGCCATTGCCAGCCACCTAAACCAGTTACCTTAGAAATGTCGGTGCCCAAAAACAAAAACAAAAAGTTTATATACATCTAACGTTTCGGGGAGATGACGTCATGCAAAGTGTATATTAGCCGTCTCAAAACAGCAGTCGGTCAAACCTTTTACGCAGCCATGCCTGTTATGAGATTTAAAACAACCATGATTCCTTCGCCACCTGTAAAAGAACCAGTGTCGACGTACGCCAGATCTAACTGTATATACCAATTTAAATGCACCTGTAACGCTGCATATGTGGGCAGAACTGATCGACGACTGGAGAAACGGGTTGCTAAACATATTCCACTATGGGTGGTAAAAGCAATGCAAAACACTAACACCTCAACAACAACGTATTAGGTGACTGGTCGACAAATTCCATCATCAGCAATTGCGAGCCATATTCTAAATTCCGGACACATCATTAACAGGGATGATGCATTTCGAATTATTTACAATACGGTCAACCGTAGATTACTCCGATATGCGGAAGCTTCCGCGATCAGCCGGTTAAAACCAGATCTCTGTAGGCAGAAAGAAATGGTAGTTTCCTTAAGGTTACCTTGGTGAAACAGACAGTGTAGAATGTACTCGAATTTGTGTTTCAGTTTCTAGGATTTAGCTATTTGCTTCAATTTAATCACTTGTTACTGTAGAATGCACCGGACGAGATACAGCGAAATATGCCAGGCAATAAATTGTGCAGTCTATTGTTTGTGTCTTCTTTGTTCATATTCACATCGGGGAACCATTGCTTTAAACTACGTATTGTCGATTCAAATGTTGTTTCACATTGAACACAAGTCTATGAACTTGCATTAAACTTTAAGCTACCCATGTCGTGTTATTTATTGACTAGGCCTGGCCAACAGTAATTGTGATAAATGTTTGTTAATTTTGTGTCATCAACAAAAGTGTCTAATAATATTTCAAACACATGATAATTCTGCAACTGTTCTCTTATAGGCGACAAGGTTGATTTTACAGTGCTGGTAAATGATTTGACTGGAGAGTGTGGTTTCGAGCAACGATTCTGGAAGTCAAACAGCGTGGATGTAACCTGTTCAACAACTATTGCTATGAGGACGCTAACAATCCAAGGCAGCATCGTGCCATATCTCTGCTCACTGTACATCAGCGGAGGTGAGGCCATAATTGCTTCTGTGTCCAGCTTCTTGTTTTAGAAACTATGCTCACTGTACATCAGCGGAGGTGAGGCCAAGGCTGCTTATATTTCTAGCTTCTTGTTTTAGAAACTATACTCACTGTACAACAGTGGAGGTGAGGCCACGGCTGCTTCTATGTCTAGCTTCTTGTTTTAGAAACTATACTCACTGTACATCAGCGGAGGTGAGGCCAAGGATGCTTTGTGTCTAGATTCTTGTTTTAGAAACTATACTCACTGTACATCAGCGGAGGTGAGGCCAAGGCTGCCTATATTTCTAGATTCTTGTTTTAGAAACTATACTCACTGTACAACAGCGGAGGTGAGGCCACGGCTGCTTCTATGTCTAGCTTCTTGTTTTAGAAACTATGCTCACTGTACAACAGCGGAGGTGAGGCCACGGCTGCTTCTATGTCTAGCTTCTTGTTTTAGAAACTTTGCTCAATTCCTGTCATCTAAATAATACATATCTATGCTTATACCAGAGATCAGAAGTGCAACTGAGTTTAGCAACTTCCTCTTCTTAACGGTCACCCAATGTAAAATAAAATAACATAACCCATGAGGCCTTAGGGTCGTAGAGGTTTATCGATGTAAGCACTACACATATAATCTTTCTCTGTCATCGGCTTGATGACTAAGTATATGATTACTTAGTTCCGTCAATTTCTGGATGTTTTCATTTCAGGTTCTTCTTTGCCCTTCTCTTCTTAGACTAATCCTCAATGTTCTTCGATGTACATATAGTCATTTGCAAATCGAATCATGCCTCGTCATAATTCGAAACCAAGCTAACTTGCCAAAAACAAAACAAAAATGGAGGGAGACCTCGAAGGGCAGAATGTTGGGCCTGCGTGCCCAATTCTTAACCCTTTAAAACTAAAGATTGTTCGTTCGTTCGTTTCACC